>JAVJIF010000878.1:0-205671 GCA_038442645.1 Agave tequilana
TAGATACCGATTCTTGTCTCAAGTTCGGTATTACATGTGGGAAGATCCTTATCTTTTCAAATATTGTAGCGACCAAATCATTAGGAGATGTGTCCCCGACGAGGACTAGAAGCGTGCTAGCTTTTTGTCATGAGTTCGCTTGCGGTGGACATTTTGGTCCCCGCAAAAACTGCCGAGAAAATTCTGCAAGTGGCTTTTATTGGCCAACTGTGTTTAGAGATGCATTGTGAGTATTGCAAGACTTGCACAAGATGTCAAATGATAGGAAGAATTTCCAAACGAAATATGATGCCCCTAAATCCCCATTCTAGAAGTAGAACTTTTCGACGTATGGGGCATTGATTTTATGGGACCCTTCCCTAATTCGTTTGGGCACCAATACATCTTGTTGGCCGTAGACTATGTGTCGAAGTGGGTAGAAGCTGTCCCTTGCAAGACAAATGACAACAAAGTTGTTGTCAAATTCTTGAAAGATAATATCATCTCACGCTTTGGAATCCCTCGAGCCATCATTAGCGACAATGGCACACATTTTTGCAATAGAACTTTTGAAGCTCTTATGCGAAAATATGCCATTACTCACAAGTTGTCTACGCCCTACCATCCTCAAACTAGCGGGCAGGTAGAAGTTTCTAATAGACAAGTCAAGCTCATTTTGGAGAAGACTGTGAATCAGAATAGGAAGGACTGGTCCATCAACTGGTGGATGCCCTATGGGCATATAGGACTGCCTACAAGACGATTCTAGGAATGTCTCCCTATAGACTAGTCTTTGGAAAGGCTTGCCACCTTCCTGTCGAGCTAGAGCACCGGGCCCTATGGGCAATTAAGCAGCTAAATTTTGATTTAGATAGAGCGGTGAGTTTCGGAGATTACAAATTTCTGAACTAGAGGAGTTGAGGAATGATGCATACGAGAATGCGAAGATTGCGAAGGATAGAGTTAAGGTTTTTCACGATAAATTCATCATGAGAAAACTTTTTTGTCCAAGGACAAAAAGTTTTACTTTACAACTCTAGACTTCATCTCTTTCCCGGCAAATTGAAGTCAAGATGGACAGGACCATTCATTGTTAAGACGGTGTTTCCCCACGGAGCCATAGAGATCTACGATCCCAAAAATGGCAATTCATTCAAGGTAAATGGTCAACGTCTTAAAATCTTTTTGGAGTCTGTGCCGGAAGCTAATGCGGCGATGGGTCTTTTTGACCCACTGTATCGGTGATTATATCTTTCTGCCAATTCATGCATTCCATACATTTCATTCATACATTAGGGACAATGCATGAAACAAGTGTGGGGGAAGGGTATGTAAATATATTTAAAAAAAAAATGTTATAAAAAAAATTATAAAAAGGAAATACTTTGACTTAATTTTTTGAAAGAAATCTATTAGTTTTAAGGATTAGGAAATCATGATTAGGATTTCTAAAAACTTGGTCAAGATAAATAATTTGTTAAATTTTAGGTATAGGAGAGAATTAAAAAAAATAATTAGTCTTGATTTTTACCTTAATGAAATGTGCATACCAAATGCATATCTAGGATTCTAAGACAAAGACCTTGTGCCTCATAAAAAAAAAAATCTTTAAAAAAAAAAAAAAAAAATCATCACCAATTAAGCTGATACATGTGCCTAAGAAGCATAAGTATTCATGCCTAAAGGTGAGTAAATAAAATAAAGTCCTTAGTTTTGGGGCCTAGTTCACTCGAATTTGAGTCCGCGGGGTGTTTTCTCACCTGGTGCCCTAAAGCCAACCGGTTTGGGAGCCACCGACTTTAAGTTCGCTACATGGGTGGATTAGAAAGCCTAAGAAAACTAAGAAATATAATATATGTATTAACACATCTAATAATCAATTAGTTAGGTATGAGGCCTCAAGAAGCCTTGATACTTATACGAAAGAAAATTAGATGAGTTATACATGCCAAAAAAAAAATATATATATATATTAACACATCTAATAGTCAATTAGTTAGGTATGAGGGCCTCAAGAAGCCTTGATACTTACGAAGAAAATTAGATGATGTTATAAAAATAATAATGAGGCATGAGAGTCCAAGTTAAGGAATTCCTAGATTCACAAGGGTGCGTATGACTTTTGGTAACGAAAAAGACTATATTAGAAATTCAATTTTAATCCTTACCTAAAATGAATAACAATTAACTTTATAAAGACCAGGTTTGAAGAATGAATAAAAATGATAATCCTAAAACTTATAGACTACTTAGTCTCTTCAAATATAATTCAAATATTTTCCTTTTTTGGATTTTGTGGGTGTAATCCGCTGAAAACCCCTCACGAGACAACACTCGTCCTCTAGGGTAACCTAGGGGTTTAACGGCTTGTTGCACATGCTAAGTGCAACCGTGATTCCTACGAAAGTGAGTTAGCTAGGTTAGATTTTTCTCTTTCTTTTTGATTTTTACTCGAGGACGAGCAAAAGATAAGTGTGTGGGGGGTGTGATAGGTAGTGAAAAATGCATAATTGTCATCATATATACCATCACATTTGCACATTTATTCATATTATAAAGCACAATTATTAATATTTCTTTATTTAATATGTGCAGGCCTCAAATTATCAATTTAATAAAGAATAAAGCTTAAAGAGCCCAAAAGCCCAGATCCAAGCCCATGTTTGAAGCCCAGGTGAAGAAGCGCAAATACAAAGATTCAAAATGCAAATACAAGGGCTAAAAGTTGCAAATATCAGAAATTAGGGAAGGATAGACTTCTATCCAACCCTAAACACCTGCAAGATAAGGATAAAAGGCCAAGATTAAGAGGAATTTCGTAGAGAGAAGATTTGAAGAAATCTGGATTAAGGGTAACTTGATTACCAAGTTATCTCGAAAATCCAGATTCAAAGGCCAGGATCTCACTTCTGGAAGCAGGCGCCCACTTGGACGGATTAGGAGAGGCCACGCGCCAAAGCGCGTGGCCAGAAGACACCAAAGTGCCGCGCCCAAGCCGCGGGTCCGCGGCACTTTGAGCTTATCCTTGTACCAGATTTCGTTGACACATCTATCCGGGACTCCTCTACATTCTGCACTATAAATATCCGAGCAGTCGCAACAGGGAGGGGCATGCAGAGACAATTAGGGTTTTCTTTAGCCATTTTATTAAAGTTGTAATTTTTATTCATGCTATTTGTGGAGAAGAAGGAGACGATTGTGTAACCAGATTCATCGAAATAAAAAGGTCACTCTTTTGTTCTCTTTTAATTCTGCACTTTATTTCTTTTTGTCATCTCTCGTGTTTTAAATCTTCGATCTCTTCTTGTTTTCGTTTTTCTTTCTTTTGCAATCTTTCTCATAATAAAAAAAAAATATTGAAAAGGTAAAAATAATTATGAAGAACTAATCATCCTAGTGGTTTGCTGAGATTCTTGAAGCAACCCTAGATGCAATTAAAACTTGATCAGATTAATGAACATCACTAGAAACCCTAGGTTTAAAGGCAACTAATTCTTGAAGATCAACAAAAATACTTAAAATTCTTATCTAGGTTACATGTTAAAAGAACTTATCATGACTTCAACCCTAAGAACTAGGACAGCATAACTTGAGATTAGTCTTCTATTAGGCTGTACCTAGATGTTAGGTTGAACCATAGTTGGTTTTTGAATAATGCAACTTAGTATAGAATCGTGTATTAATTTTCTTGCTTGAGATAATTGCAATAACCTAGGGTAAATCATATCAGTCTTAAGATGAAGATCAAGCTCTTTAATTTGCAATAGGGTTGTGGTAGAAATCAGCAAAACCATCTCTTTCACATATTTTCATCTCAAGATCTAATCTCTCTCTTATTTTTGAAGATACAGAGGAATCGAGTCGAAACGCTTTCATCGCATCCTTCCCTGAGGATCACGACCCGCTCGAGCCCTTGCTACAGCGGATTCGCATTGAGACTAAGACAATCTGAACTCTATTTTTATTCTCAATCAGAAAGTGAAAAAGTTGACCATAAAGTTGACCGCATAATATTAAAATAAAAATTAATTAAGAAAAATAAAAAATGAACTGTAATTAGAATGCAAGTGAGATTTACATGAGCAAAAAATTAACTGTTTTATGTTATAACTTATTACAAATGAGATTTATATGACCACAAAATTAACTATAGCACTCTGAAAGTGAGGAAATGGTTTTGTAAAAGAGAAAAGAGAAAAGATAAAGAACTTTTTTCATTTTCCTTTTTCGGTGTTTGGATGAACATCAAAATGGAAAAAGACACTTCCCACTTCCTCACTTTCACCCAATTCCTTGAATCCAAACAACCCCTAGTGAAAGGGGGCAGGTATACATGAGGGGGTGGATGGATGGTTAGAATTTTTGTTTGGGATTAGTGGGTACATGTGGCTTGATGAGAAGAAAGGAGAGAGATTGATAAAGAGTAATAGATTTTAGATGGGGGGTTTGTGTAAAATAGGGATAGATATTTTTCCATCTCTATTTCATTTCTTTGGATGTAGCATGCTCCTCTATATCACCCTCCCCAATCTCTCAAGACCCTAGAAAAAAAGATTCCCTCTCAATTCCTCCCTCTTTCTCTCACCCTCTCCAGATCTGAGTGGCGACGGCCCACTATAGCACGCAGGTCGCGCTCAGGCGAGCAGCGCGTGGCCGCGCGGGGAGGCCGGCGGCGTGACGAGGCTAACGGTGTTGACCTAGAAGGATGATCCCCTTGTCTCTCCACTACCATACACACACTCTCTCTCTTGTAAGTCAAAACCCTAAGAGAACTTTAGCTTTCTCTCTCTTGGTTCCTCCTAACTCATTTCTCTCACTTGCTTTGTTGAAGGGCGGCCATGACACCGGCGGAGGTTCGACGACCAAAAGAGGAGAAAAATCTATGTGAGGGAGTCTCTTACCCATATCTTTTATAACAAAAAATATTTTTGCTAAAAATCTGATTTTTATAATACTTATAAAGTATAAGTCTCATGGTAGGTTTGTAGATGATATGTGGGTGAAATCAATGGGAGGGAATCCTTGATTTAAGTTTATAAATTGAATTTATTTTAGGAATTTATGCATTGTTGAAAATATTTCATTAAATTCCAATTTCCTTCATATAGACTATACTAATTGAGAGAGAAAAATAAAAAATTGTAAATTAATTTCGTTGAGGTGGCTAAGAATGCCATGATAATTTTTAATTATGTTAAAAAGTTCAAATTGGTCTTGTGCTTAGAAATCAAAATTTTTATGAATAGATCATAATTGGTTTGTGTATGTGAAGACATGATACAAGTGATATTTATTTTCTGTACTTGATTGAAAAAGTGGAATAATGGGATATCAATTTATAGATAGGTGAAGATTTTAATCCATTGTTACAATTTGCCACTATTAATATTGAATTTATCGCTTAATAGATTGCCTATGAATAAATCTCATTGAATCATGTAAAATTGTGTTCTCTTCCGCTTTCATAGACGTTCAATTCTTCTTTACATTTCACGTCAAATTATAACAAATGGTATGACATTGTTGAGGTATTTATCCACAAGTATACTTTTCCTTCGGATGACCAATAGAAAAGGTATTGACCAATTATGATGTGTAGACTAAGAAATTAAATCAAGATTTTGGGAAAACATGATTTTGGTTCTTATTAAAATCTCATGTTATAATTCTTAATTAGTACTTGAATTCTCTAAATTGGCAGCCTTGCTCAGATGGTGGCCTAAGAGGAAAGTTTGGTGATATCTAAGCTAGTCGGTTATATTATCCTTGTTAACTCACTAATGGAAGTCATAGTGAATATTGTTTAGCCATGGGCGATAGTTCTTATGAATATTGGATGAGAACGAGAAAGTGGATTAGGCATTAAACTTTAGCTCTATTCATAAGCCGTCTTCATTTTTGATTGTCATAGTCGTGATAATAAATTGTTCCATGTAAATAAAGTTTTTCGATCTTGTTTGAAGTTTATAACTGAATACTGTGGATGTCAATAGGTTATAAATAATCGAAGTTGGTTAATGGTCGGTAGGAAAATTGTGTGTGGGTGTTGGGTGTAAGGGCATGACTTGGAGTTAACCAGATACACCTATTGCTTAGGTTTATGGAGGGCAAGTTTAGCAATAAATGTGGTGTCTCATGTGATAATTGATTGAATTAATAATGTATAATGACTCGTTGTTGAAACCTGATGATGTGAATCGATAATCGAAAAAAATGGAATATGATGGTAAATCACAATAAGAGTTTCATTAGAAATTGAACCTATAGACAGAAAAGTTAAATAATGTCATGAAGGACATACGTGATCAATTCTTGTGAATGAAAATTGTTCTTAATTTAATCTACGAAGAATAATACTATGATAAGATTTGTGATCTAAATAATGCTTATGGTTTGTTAATAATTGTGATTGTTGAGTCATTAGATAAGCATGAGCATGTGTATGGACAAAGAGGCTCATATAACTAACTCCACCTATTTATGATAAAGTTTTTATCTTGTCGTTGTAAATTTTAGTTTCTTAATTTCCTGAAACTCAATTGAATTTTTCGGCTAAAATGATCAAGAGTAATTTGTCAAAATTGGACCTTGCATAGATCTATAGCTTGTTGGATTGGTGGGTATTTTGGAAATCTCGGGAGCCAAAAAAAAAAGATTAGTACTAAGTAGGTAGAATGGATCAGGAGATCTTATTTGGGAAGAGAATAATGAGCTTTAGCCCCAAATCACCTGCATGATAAAAATATTTTGATAAGAATCAGTAAATAGTCTAAGTCTTTTATCTATCTCAGAAACAAAGCGCATGTTAAGAAGGATATTACTTTTGACCAGATAAATGGTGTTCAGTCAGATAAAGATTGCCCCTGGAATTAATATCTAAGAATCGATGATTTTAGAGATTGATATATAAATAATATGCAGAGATTGAGAAGTCTCCCCGAAATTAAAGAAGTCGACAACAAATCCATGGATAGATATTCTCACGCTAGCATTAAACAATTTAACAGAAACCCGGGAACCAGATCAGTTTAATGCTCTTAGCGAATTATTTGAAATTAGATTTATCTTAACAGTAAAGCCTCAGTACAAGGCAACATCAATGACGATTTTGACTCTTCACCCCAAATCAGTTTAATAATAGTAACTTCAAGTAATTTGACCCAAGTTTTAATCCGTTCAAGACATCAAGATAAGATGAGAAATAAATATCTCTCGAGTAATAACCTTCATGGTACCATATCTAATTGAATTTAGAGTGACAGAACAATAATCTTGATTAGTTGCTCGAGTTTCATAAAATACTTATTTGATTATTTTAACTGGTTAAATAAGAGATAGTTTCTCACTTACATTTTTGGTAATCTAATATCATATTTTTCACTACTAATAAAGTTGAAAACTCTTTCGACTTCCTTTTGTTTAATTTAATTATTTTAAAATACTTTCTTCTGAGTTATTGTTTGAGCTTCTTTCAATGTAAATTATATCATTCTGTCACTGTTTATGTATTCATATATTTCTTGTCTCCAGATATGAGTTGCAATTATCTTAATAAAGTGAACTTAGAATAGGAAAATAAAAGGAGAACCATGACTATCGTCGGGTCATTGGTAAAGTGTAATCAGGAAAAGTAAATTGAACACACTAAGAACCCAAATATGTAAGTGTTGTATAAAATGTAACATTGAAGATCTATATTTGCACATAAAGCTTTGCGAGAAAAATTTCAGAAACTAACCGGTGACTAGAAATAAGTCAATAATGAAATGTATATTATAGTCAAGGAATCTTTCGACTATATGAGAAAACTGAAACGAGATAACACTGACAGTAAAATCCTTCAACTTAGTTTATCACTTCATTTACCTATTCATGTATATGTGTGGTGATTGTGTATAACGCATTGATATGTTAATGATTGTTACTTGAATTCTATGAATATGATTGTGTATACGGTATTAGAATATGAATATGCATATGTGAGCACTATCATTGAAATTTTACATTTGGAGGAAGGGGTTGGGCAGGAGCCGGTAGGAGCGGGAAGTCAAGTTACTGTAATACTTATATACTTTTATATCGGAGGAAAGGGCGGGGCGGGAGTCGACAGGAGGGGAAGACTGTGTTACTGTGATATTTATATATTTATATATATCTGAGGAAGGGGCCGGACGAGAGCTGGTAGGAAGGGGAAGACGGTGTTACTGTGATACTCATATATATTAGATATTGAAGGAAGGGGCCGGGTGGGAGCCGTCAGGAGGGAAAGACGAAAATCTAACATTTTACTTGTGATCTGTGAAAAACACCTAGAGGGGGGGTGAATAGGTGTAAGTGCTAATCTAGGAACTAAATGCGCTAAATGCGGAAGCTAATGCAAATTATTGCAACACACTTAATACAACACACAAGTGTAGCCGAATTCCCCGTGAAGGGCTCTGGACTAACTCCTCTTGATTCCCCTTGAATGGGTTGAGGTGCTATGTGAAGCTCTTGTGGTTAAGTATAAGTGAGGCACACACACAAGCAAGCCAAGCATATAAGGATGAACAATATAAAAGATGCAAGGCAACACAAGCAAATAGATATAATATGGCAATATGAATTATGCTCAACACAAGTAAATATGATGTGATGTTATGAATGATGCTTTGCACAATATAAAGAGAGAGAGAGAGAGTTGAGAGACAAGTGGATCAAACACAAAGGCCAAGATATGTTTCGAGGTTCGAGCACCTTGCTCTACATCCCCGCCTACACCACCGTGTAGGATTTCCAATCCACTATAACGTTCACCGAGGACTCCCACCGAGGGAACCTTCACCGAGAAGGATTTGTTACAACAAAGGGAGTACTGAACTCCTCTCTCAAACAACCACCTCACAATCGAGGGGTAGGCCCGTAGCCAAACAACAACCAATCACCTCTACCGAAGAGGGATATACAAACCAACTCCACCTCTCACTAGAGGGAGCAAACCAATCACCCGATCACCTCTACCAAGAGGGATATAACAAGAACAAGGGTGTTTACAACAAGTGGTTCCAAAGACCACAAACAATCTCTCTTCTTTTCTCTTTTTCCACAAAACAAAAGATCCTAATAGAATAGGATAGGTGATAGCTCAAGTGTGAAAATCAAGGTGTTTTTGGAAACAAGCAACAAAGAAAATACTTGGGAAAACTCTTGTAAAAGATAGAGAATGAAAACCAATACAAATATCCCAAATTCCTATTTTCTTTGATTTTTCAAAACCCTTGAAAGACAATAAAGATGAGAAGTTTAAAGCCCAAAAACTCCTTTTAAAACTTGTTTTAAATTCAGGAAAACTGGGAATTTTTCTCTTATAAAAACCTTGGCCAAAATCCCAAAGAATTGGGGTTTATATAGGCCCATCAGAAAACTAGCCGTTAGGCTGATGTGGCAGCCTGACAGGCTACCGGTCGACCGGCCCGGTCGACCGCAACGGTCAGAAATGTGACCGTTGGGTAACCATGGTCGACCGGCACGGTCGACCCAAACAAACAGAAAGCACTGCTCTCAAACCCGGTCGACCGCCCGGGTCGACCGTCCCAGAGCTGCCAAACGTGCACAGATCTGTGCACGTCGGTCGACCGACCCGGTCGACCGACTTCACCCAAGTCGACTAGGTCAGTTTGACTAGTCGACTGGTTGAAGCCTGGAACAGAAACCTGGGTCAGAAAAACAGTGTAAAAATTTTTTCTAAAAATCTTTTAAGTCTTGTAAAAATACCCAAAAATAGTTTTATCATTTCGCATTGATATATAAACATGTGATAAAATGTTTAGCTCAAATATCAATCAATATGAACTATTTTTGTGTTTTATCATTTTTACCAAAACCAAAACTTGTATTTTTATCAAACTTGATTTTTCCAATAGGAAATCTGATTTTCCTAAAACTCATGAATAGACATATCAAAATAAGTTTGTTTAAGATATGAAGTATGTATGTATATTGAACACATCTAATATACATAAAAACCATGTAAACTTGTTTTGATCAAACTATTCATGAAAACCAAAACAAAACATAAATCTTGTGTGTGTTGTGCACTTGAGCATATCAACTATACTAAGCTTTACAAATGGATTTAAAACGCACTATCTAAACTATGGATACCTAAGTCTTCTTGATGATCTTCATCTTCAAGTTGACATGCTCCAAAACTCCATCCATGGGCTAGGCAATGTGTGATCTTGAAGCTTTGGCCCTGGAATCACCATGAAAAGCTTCTAAACACCTTGTTGAAGCTAATCACTAACTAATATCTTGGTTAATGATCTGAAACTTAAGCAACACAAGATTATTAGTAAACATAACTACATGAGTTAATCATCATCAAAACTAGGGTGGAAGGCCTTTGGGCCAACAATCTGTACATGTATGCGGATGATATATAATATGTAACTGTTGTAGAGTGTGATATGATTATTTGATATACAAGCGTTTATGGTGACATAAGTATTTCTGGGTGGATAAATTATAGTCATAATTTCATTATTATGTTCGGTGTACTACCTTGTGTGGTATATGTGTATGTGTGTGATACATGTAGGGTGTACGTAAGATGAATTGACTTATAGGTAAGTGAGTAAGTAGTTTCTCTAATTCATAATCCCTATAATACACAAGGGTAGAGATTTAAGAAGATTAAAGAGAATCAATGACCAAAAGAGGCAATCGTCCCATTTAATGAAAAACAACCTTAGAATACCTGTTTTGCTCACCATGGTTATACAATAGTGTCAATTTCAAGTTATCTTGCCTCATTCAGATTCTTCTTTGCTATTTGATGTAATTATGTTTATATTATTATATTATATATCATTCCTTGAGTTCTCCATTGACTCCACTCACTGAGCTGTCGCGCTCACTCCCCCATAGACTGATACCTTGCAAGTTGCATTAAGGCAAGAGCCCAGTTTAAGCTGTGAGAAAACTTTGCTTGGAATTCATTTTGGAATACATCCATTTTCTTTACATGTAATTTAATAATGTTGAATTCCTTCAATATTAGTGTTGATATATAATATATGTGAGATGTGGGATATATAGTCGATCTAGTATAAATATGTTTAGATATATTGAAAATAGTCTCATTTTGACTTGATACCAGTAAAAGTTTTTATTAGTTAGTAAGATCGAGATATGTATTCTCAAAGATGTATTAATGAGTTAATTGTGATGATCATGATAAGTTGAAATTTTATTAGTACTGCATTTTTTGGGATAACGAGAGGGGTATTTCGAACTTGATATTTTTTGTTTATATATAAGTAGGCGATGTCAAGCTGAAATAGTACTATGACTGTGTGGGTGATTACTGAGTTTGATTTGTATGTTTGTGTTGAGAATAAGTAGGCTGTTGTTGGCCAAATTTATTGTGATTTGTATTGTATATAAGATCCGACCAGTATTTACAAAAGAGGTATTGTCAAAATTTTCAAGAATTTGGGAATGACTATAATAATCAATCAGTTTAAAGGAATATTTATATTAATTGAGGAGATTAGAATCTGGGACCGTTACATCCCGGTCACAACTCCTACACAAGTGAATCTAGCGAACAAGCGCTGAGTGCTAAACTCATCGTCTAGACGGGTGCAGATCTAAATAAACCGCGAAGCAGCTGAGCCCGGAGGCTAAGTAGAGCAGGTACATAGCTAAACCGTACCTGATGAGGCTACGCAATTAAGTTTGGCTCGCAGCCACACGGTCTAGCTAGTAAAATCCAAGGGGTTTAAATTCGGAGACTAAGCAAAGCGGGAGAGTAATAAGTCGTGCCTGATGAGGTGTTCAATAGGCTAATTACACAGTCACACGGCTTAGCTAGACTCCCGACGAAGTTGGAAAACCCAGGGGATCTATGTCCGGGGAGTAACAACCACGAAGGGTCGGTCACGCATGGTAATAAAGCAGAAATAGAACACATCACAGGTAATGTATATGCACATGAAGTAAACTACACTAATACAAGCTTTCGTCACAGGTATAATATATGTACAGTCCTAGGCACTTGGCCACATACAAATATGGTATATAATTTATAGAAATACAAATACAATATGGAAATACAAATACATACATTCCCCAAAAATACATAACCCGACAAGGCAAAGAAACCCAGAATAAAGCGAGACCACTCGCCTAAATCTTCAGAAATACCGCAAAATCCGGAACCCCAGGAATACGCGCATACGCCTGTGCCACCAATACATTAATATATATATATATATATATATATATATATATATATATATATATATATATATATATATATATATATATATATATATATATCTTTAGAGAGTGAATCAGAGAGATGAGAGATAGAGGAAAAGAGAGAACGGAGGGGCAGTAGCCCCCTCTGTCCTGCTCATGGCCAGAGCCCCCTCTGTCCTGTTCCCTGGCCCAGGTCAGGGGCCCTGGCCCTGCTGGGCCCTAGCCGCAGTCGCACGGCCAGCAGGCGCCAGGGGCAACGTCGTTCGCCCTAGGTGGATGAAGGTGGCGCCAACCACCCTAAGAGGAAGAGAGAGGGAAGGGGTGTTGGAGGGTGGTGATGGTGAAGATGGAGATGGTGGAGAAGAAAGGGGTTGAGATGGTGGTGGTTGGTGATGGTGATGGTGGTGGTGGTCTTAGCAAGAGAAGGAGGAGGAAGTGGAGGAGGGTAGTATGATTGTGGTGGTGATGGAGTTGGTGTGCAGAGAGAGAGAGAGGAGAAAAAGTAAATGAGAGAGATTGAGGTAGGGGGAGAGAGAGAGTTAGAGAGAGATTAAAGAGAGTGAAAAGGAGGCCGGAGTTGGGGCTCGGCTGTGGGTGGCTCGCCGGCCATGGGTGGCGTTGGAGGTGGCTTTGGTGGTGTGGCCGCCGGTGGAGAGTTGGGGAAGAGGGAGAGGGGAATTTGAGAGGAGGAGAGATAAAGTGAGTGAGATTAGAGACTACAGAGAGACTGAGATAAGAGAATGAGAAATCAGGGGAGAGAAAGAAAGAATTTGAGAAAGGGAGGAGGGAGCTAGGCGCTGGTGCTGTCGTTGGTCAGGGGAAGAAATGAAGAAGAAGGAAAAAGAAAAAGAAGAAGAAGAAAAGAAAGGAATAAGAAATATTATAAGAGAGAGGGAGAAAAAGAAAAGAAAAAAAGAAAAAAAGAAAAGAAAAGGGGATGACCCCTGCGTTCAGCCGTTGGGGGAGACCCTCATTCGGGTCCAGATCCGAACGTGCATATGGGGTGGAGAGAGAAAAGGGAGAGGGAATGAGTGGGGAAAGCAGATATTTTGGGAAAATTATGTGGTGGAGGAAAACTGAGAAAAAGAAAAAGAAAAAGAAAGGAAGAAAATGGGTGAAGGAGAAAAATTGGAAAGGAGGAAAAAAGAAATATCTGGGTAAAACTCTGGAATATGGGAAAACCTCGAAAATACTGAAAAAGTCAGAAAAATGAAGTAACTCGAAAAGACCTCCAAAAATTTTAAAAATTAATAATATTATTTTAAGATACATGGTGAAATTGGATTTCAAAAATTCAATCCTGTTTTCATAATAAAAAACTTAGAATCTAACCGGTCGACACCAAACCTGGTCGAATTTTGATAAATTCAGAAAAATCTCAAAATTATTTAGATAGAAAATATGATTTTAAGAAGTAATGTGAAAGCAGTTTTCAGAAATTTAACTCCATTTGTAAATCAAAAATCTTGAAATCCACCAACAATACCGGTCGATACCGATTTTGAAGAATTTGCAATTTAATTCAAAAAAATTTCAAAAAATCATAAAAAATGTAAAATATTGGAAAATAATGTTTGTAATGGAAACCGCTCTAATCAAACTACCGGAAAGACCAAATCGAACAATACACTAGGATGGGTCCCGGTTTAGACTAGGGTTGACTCCGAGTCCACGAATACGGATCTAATACAAACAATCGCATAAATAATCATAAAATAAAATAAATACAAAAGGTAAATCAAAAAATATGATCGAAAAATCAGAACACGTATTAAATATGTCTTCTGAGAACAGGGCGTTAAAGACAGTATGACGATGGTGCCAATGCCGATAGTGACGAGGATAACAGTACGAGGAAGAGAACAAATGAGTTAAAAGAATAGAGTTGTTATAAAACGTGGCTGCCTACCTTTACTATGCACCATTAATGAGTTTACTATGCGTTGATGTAAGCGATGACGCAAGCGTGCATAGTGACTGCATAGTACCCCAAAGTTTTCCTATAAATAGGCCCTTCCTGATTCATTTCAAAGTACACACTTCAGAAATCAATAAGAATTCCTACTTCTACTCTGTCTCTAGAATTCTCTGTTTTGGTGTTATATTTCTCAGAGTTTTACAACACGTTATCAGTACGATCACTCTAGTCTGTCCCCAGGCTCTAACTCCATCAGCTCAGGGGAAAAGTCTACCACGTCAAGCCTCTGCCTCCATTAGCTTAAGGTAAAGGTTTTGTCACGAGCCTCTGCTTCCATTACTCAAGGAAAAGTCCTATCACAAGTCCCAGCCTCTACCTCTACAATCTCAAGGTAAAATTGGCAAGTTACTATACTTATAATATTCGTATAACACCACTACTATAATGAAAGGAGGCACTGCCACATATTTATAGCAAAGTGGTGTGATTATGATATCTTTACTAACCTCTAATTTGATGCTTGCGTGGATTAAACCCCAAGCTTCCAATATTATATATTTTATTATTCTGCTATTTATATCTGGACAAACACCCACTGAAAGGTTTACCGAGTAGCGTGGTGTGCCAATATTTATTTCAATAATTATTACTTTATTAATCATGCCTGCAAAACACCCACCAAGTAGAGTGGCGTGCATATATTATAACTCATAAATATATGTAGTACAATGCATTTATTTTATCATTTTCTTAATTACAATATTTAATTGTATAAAATCCAAATTGATTTTCTCTCCCCCAACGGCTATAAACCCCAACCGCTATAAACGGCTAGTTTTCATCCTATAAATTGGGGAATTCTAAACCACATAACTCACTTCTCAATCTCTCTTCATTCTCAAAATTTTCATCATCTCTAGAAGCTTTGTGTTCGAGTTTTTCACAAGATGCTTAGTCTATTTTTGAAGTTTATTATTGTCGTCATCATCATCAATACTTCTATCGTTTTTCTTGGAGATATGGATCCAAGTGAATTTTACCCGTATCTTTTTATTTAATGTTCACCTTCCCTCTTTTGCTTGTAGCTATTATGATTGACATGTAAGTTTTTCTATTTTATTGAGAAATAAAATGTTGTGATTCTAATTATTTTTATATTTTGTTATAGTTATCACCATGTCAAACTTTGCAAAGCTTGAGTTCATTCCACTTGATATCACGGGAAGGAATTATATGTCTTGGGTTATTGATATTGAGATGCATCTCGAGTCAATGGGTCTCACTGAAACTATTAAAGAAATAAACTCTACATCATCGCAAGATAAGGTAAAGGCGACGATCTTTATCAGCAGACATCTTGATGAAAGTTTAAAATGTGAATATCTCACTGTAAGAGACCCAGGTGTCTTATGGAAAAATCTCAAAGAAAGATTTGATCACCAAAAAAAAGTTGTGCTCCCTGCCACCCGTGATGAATGGAATGCTTTGCGCTTTCAAGATTTTAAGAAAGTTAGCGATTATAACTCTGCAATATTCAGAATGGTATCCCAATCGAAATTCTGTGGGGTATCCCAATCGAAATTCTGTGGGGTAGATATCACAGATGAAGAAATGTTGGAGAAGACTTACTCCACATTTCATGCATCTAATATAACACTACAACAACAATATAGGTTGCGTGGTTTTAAGAAATATTCTGAACTAATTTCATCTCTTCTTGTGGTAGAGAAAAATAATGAACTTTTGATTAAAAATCATCAGTCTCGTCCTACTGATTCAGCAGCATTTCCAGAAGCAAATGCTGCATTTTCTAAAAATTACGGACGAGGATATAATTATGGTCGTGGCCGTGGACGTGGTCGTGGCCGTGGCCGTGGACGCGGTCGAAGTGATTTTTACAACCCTTCACAGAATAACGCGATCCACAAGAAGCATCATGTAGAAAGACATGAAAAAGGAAAAGATTTCGTGAAAGTTCTCTTCGGAATCCTGAAGATTCCTGTTATAAATGTGACTCTAAAGGACACTGGTCTCGAGTATGCCGAACACCGGAGCACCTTTGTAAGCTTTACAAGGCATCCTTGAAAGGAAAAGAGAAGGAAGTGAATTTCACTGAACATGATGATTCTATGGATGATTCAACTCATCTTGATGCTTCAGATTTTACTGATGATTTTGTTGATCTTCCAACCCATCATGACACTGGTGATAATTAGACATATGATTGTATTATCATATTTTGTTATTTGTAATTTTTAAATTTATCTTTGAATAAAATATTTCACTTATAATAATATGTTTCAAATTTTATTCTCACCAAATTATTAATTTTGCATGAAGCTTGATATGGATTATTCTAATGATGAAGTCAAGATCAAAACTGGAGAGATTCGGATAGTGGTACAACACATACTATTCTCAAACATAAAAGGTACTTCTCTGATTTAAAACCAACAAAGGCAATCATCAATACAATATCAGGTCCTGTGACTTGATTGAAGGGACTGATAAAGCCAGCTTTATATTGCCAAATAGAAAGTTTTTCATAAAAGATGCTTTGTTTTCACCAAAATCCAAAAGAAATTTATTGAGTTTTAATGATATATATCTTCATGGATATGATACTCAGTCTGCAACTGAAGAAAATATGAAGTATATGTATCTTACTACTTATGTATCAGGAAAGAAGTGCATATTAGAAAAACTACCAAAGCTTTCTTCAGGATTGCATTACACATATATAAATGTGATAGAGTCACATATGCTAGTTAAAGAAGATACAGAGACATTAACTCTGTGGTATGATCGTTTAGGTCATCCTGATTCAATGATGATGCGAAGAATTATTGAGAATTCACATGGACATACATTAAAGGGCCAGAAGATCCTTCAAGCTAGTAAAATTCCATGTGAGGCTTGTTCTCTAGGAAAATTAATCATGAGACCATCACCATCTAAAATAAAAACAGAATCACCTACATTTCTTGAACGTATCCAAGGTGATATCTGTGGGCCTATACACCCACTGTGTGGACCATTTCGATATTTTATGGTATTGATAGATGTCTCTAGTAGATGGTCACACGTTTGTTTATTGTCAACTCGCAATGTGGCATTTGCAAGATTTCTTACTCAGATAATTAGATTACAAGCACAATTTTCTGATTATACAATCAAGAAAGTTAGACTTGACAATGCTGGTGAGTTTACGTCTCAAGTTTTTAATGATTATTGTATGTCAATTGGAATAGTTGTTGAACATCCTGTTGCCTATGTACATACACAAAATGGTTTGGTTGAGTCACTGATTAAGCGCCTCCAACTTATTACTAGACCATTAATAATGAGAACAAAGCTTCCTATTTTTGTATGGGGTCATGCAGTTTTACATGCTGCAGCATTAATTCGCATCAGACCAAGTGCATATCATGAGTACTTCCCTCTACAATTAACATTTGGTCAAGAACCAAATATTTCCCATCTTAAAATTTTTGGTTGTGCGGTATATGTACCATTGCTCCACCACAACGTACAAAGATGGGTCCTCAAAGAAGACTGGGAATATATGTCGGCTATGAATCTCCTTCTATTATAAGATATCTTGAGCCTAAAACCGGTGATGTTTTTACGGCTCGGTTTGCCGATTGTCACTTCAATGAGGCAATTTTTCTAGCATTAGGGGGAGAAAAGAAACAGCTGGAGAAGGAGATTACATGGAGTGAACCATCCCTATTGCATCTTGATCCTCACACAAAACAAAGTGAATCAGAAGTGCAAAAGATTATGCATTTACAAGAAATAGCAAATCAATTACTATATGCGTTCACCGATACGAAAAGAGTGACTAAATCATATATACCAGCTGTAAATGTTCCTGCTCGGATTGAAATCCCAAAAGGACAATCTGAGAATAAAGTCACTAATGAGTCTAAGACACGCCTGAAGCGTGGTAGACCAATCGGTTCCAAAGATAGAAATCCTCGAAAAAGAAAAGGAGCAGATAAGCATGATGACCCCAATGTGCAAGAATGTGTTCCAGAAGAAACACAAAATAAGCCCAATGTACAAGAATATGTTCCAGAAGAAACACAAAATAAGACAAATCAAGAGATGAAAAATCCTGAAGATATAGAAAATCCTGAGATCCCCAACTTTGCGATTCAGTTTCCATCTTCGAATCTATGTTAACTCCGGTATTCTCACCCAATTTGGACCAATTTTCTGAGCTAACATTTATTCCCGTACCCATAGATTTTGAAATTGAATCACCAATTTTGGATAGTCACATTCCATTGATGGGAAAAGAATGTGAATATCAATTCTTAGACTTGGACTCAACGCTTGAACCAAAACTAACTCTCGAACCCCACGTCAATTTTCTCGAGTTTGTATTGGTTCCTGAACCTATCATTCTTGAGTCCAAGTCAACTATTCTACCAAGTCACATTCTTTTGTTGGACATAGGTATAGACCATGATGACTCTATGATGATTTTTCAGGACTGGTCATGTAAAGGAAGTAAGTTTCACGATAGGATCTTCCATGATCCTATTCATACTGGGGACTGTAAACATGTAAATAGAAAAGAGGTCAATAAAGGTAGGTTCCGTGAACTACCACATTATCTTGATTGGGTAGCAACGCTTGACCCAATCAGACCACCACCGGAACCACCACCTTAAGGTAATATTTTCCTCCCCTTTCTTCTTTTTTCATGCATAAATGCATTCATTCATACATTGAGAACACTGCATGAGATAGGTATGGGGGGAGGATTTACTAACATACTAACATAGGTAGATAGGTAGATACCAACAAAGATACTAAAAAAATTAAAAAAAATTTTTTGAAAAGAGAACAATATTTTGACTTATCTTTTGAAAGAAATCTAAGTTAGTCTTAAGAATTAGGAAAATCATGATTAGGATTTCTAAAAACTTGGTCAAAATAAATAAATTGTTGAATTTTTAGGTATAGGAGGAAAAATTGAATAAGTAATTAGTCTTGATTTTTACCTTAATAAAATATGCATACCTAATACACTTACACATCTAGGATTCTAAGACAAAGACTCTTGTGCCCTATAAAAAATAATACTAAAAAAAATTTGAAAAAAAAGAAATTCACTAATTAAGCTGGATACATGTGCCTCAAGAAGCATCAGTATTCACGCCTAAAGGTGATTTTATAAATAAAGTCCTTAGTTTTGTGGCCTAGTTCACTCGAATCCTTAAGTCCGTGGGGTGTTTTCTCACCCGGTGCCCTAAAACCGACCGGTTTAGGAGCCACCGACTTTAAGTTCGCTACATGGGTGGATTAGAAAGCTTAAGAAAACTAAGAAATATTACTTATATATGTACTAACACATTTAATAGTCAATTAGTTAGGTATGAGGGCCTCAAGAAGCCTTCATGCTTCCACGAAAGAAAATTAGATGAGTTATACATATTTAAAAAAAAAGAGAAAATAATAATAAAGAGGCATGAGAGTCCAAGTTAAAGAATTCCTAGTAAAGATTCACAAGGATGCATATGACTTTTGGTAACGAAAAATATTATACAAAAATTCAGTTTTAATTCTTACCTAAAATAGATAACAATTTATTATATAAAGACTAAGTTTAAGAATGAATAAAAATGATAATCCTAAAACTTATAGATTACTTAGTCTCTTCAAACATATTTCAAATATTTTCCTTTTTTATGGATTTTGTGGGTGTAATCCGCTGAAAACCCTCACGAGACAACACTCGTCCTCTAGGGTAACCTAGAGGTTTAACGGCTTGTTGCACATGCTAAGTGTAATCGTGATGCCTACGAAAGTGAGTTAGGATAGATTAGTTTTTCTTCTCTTATTCTTTTGATTTTTACTCGAGGACGAGCAAAAAGATAAGCGTGGGGGTGTGATAGGTAGTAAAAAGTGCATATTTATCATCACATTTACTATCATATTTCCCTATTTATTCTTTTAATTATGCACTATTACTAATGTTTTGTTATTTAATGTGTGCAGGCCTTGAGTAATTATTTAAATAAAAGAATAAAGCTTAAATGAAGCCCAGAAGCCCAAAAAGCCCATGTGCAAAAGTTGTAGTAATTTAGAAGTTTCTTATTATCTAACCTAATCTAAACTTGGATTTTTAAACTCTTTATTTAAAATCTAAGTGAGGAAAAGGAAGGATAAGAAAGAACTCCTAATTGCTAAAAGAAGAGGAAAAGGATGGACTTCTACTCAACTCTAGTTGCTTGCAGGACAAGGCTAAAGATAAAAGGAGAAGAGTGTAAAGATAAAAATTTGTTTTAAAAGATTTGGATTTAGGGTAACTTGCTTCCCAAGTTATCCCGAATTTTCAAAATAAAGAGTCGGTATGCAAAATCCAGAAGGATATACCCAGATGGACGGACCAGAGGAGGCCACGCGCGAAAGCGTGTGGCCAGAAGCTAAGCTACAGCCGCGGAAACGCGGCCATAACCGCGTTTCCGCGGCTCCCTGGATGAGGTTGACGTCCAGTTTTTGTGGGAGAGTTGTATCGGGACACTACTTCTTCTATCTCCTATAAATAACCCTGCAGAGCAACAGAGAGGGGTGTGCAGAAACGAGCTTAGGGTTTGTCTTTAGATTTTCTCTCTAATTTGTAGTTTGTAACTTAGGTTTTTTTTTTTGTTTTCTTTTATGTAATTTTTTTTTACTTTTTCTTTATGTAACTGAGAGGGGAGACGAGTTTCATGGAGGAAGGAGATCAAGCTTGTACTGAGGTGACATCGGTGTAAGTAAGTCTTTTCTTCCATTGTTATAAGAATCAAATCGAAGTTTCTGTTTCTTCTTTACTCTTGTTTTCGTTTATTTTCCTCTGATGTGTTTGTAATCCAAGTGAACTCAATAGCCTCGAAACTGCTTCGCCATTGCAAGTGCTCTTGATGGCCTATGGTGATGAATAACCATTCTTTATTAGTTTAGCTCACCTTTTATTCGTAGTGTAGATCGTGAATGGGGAAGATCCTATACGCCATGCTTGATTGCCTTCAAAGACAAGGTAAGTCGTCGCAATGTGTAACCCCCTGCTCCCTGATGTACGTATCACAGTATCAGTACGCGATACGGCGTATATTGTTGATTTGACCTCCGTGGTAGTCCGATTGAGCCAATAGATTTTTCAAGATTTTCTGGAATTTTTCTGGATTATTTTGGAAAATCTCCGTAGTCGGTATCGACCGATACCGATAATCGGCTCTACGATTTTTAATTTACAAACGGAGTTGTATTTTGAGAATCCGCTTTCACTATGTGTCTTAGAATCGTATTATCTACCTTAGGGTATTTTTGGGGATTTTTCCGAATTTATCAAAATCTGGCCAAACCGGTGTCGCCCGGTATCGGCGAAATCTTCTGGGATTTTTAATTTGCTAACCGGCTTGAATTTCTGCAAACCGCTTTCATATTCTATCTCAGGATAATATTCTCTATTTTGTTTAATTTTTGGGCATCATTCGGAGCTAGTCAATTTTTGACCATAATTAAAATATTATTAAATTATTATTTTAAAATTCTTTTCTTTTTCTTTTCTTTTCCTTTCTCTTCTCTTCTCTGGCTTCTTCCAGCGATTTCCCCACCGCCTTTGACCAGTCCCACCGCCTCTCTCTCCCTTAAATCTCCCTCTCTCTCTTTCCCTCTTTAATTTCACACATCCTCTCTCTCTTCCTCTCTCTCTAATTGTAACCCCCTGCTCCCTGATGTACGTATCACAGTATCAGTACGCGATACGACGTATAATATCAAAAATTATTTTCTAATATTTTAGATTTTTCAGGATTTTCTGGAATTTTTCTGGATTATTTTGGAAAATCTCCGTAGTCGGTGTCGACCGATACCGATAATCGGCTTTACGATTTTTATTTCACAAACGGAGTACAATTTTGAGAATCGGCTTTCACCGTATGTCTTAGAATCACATGAGCCACATTTGGGTATTTTTGGAGATTTTTCTGAATTTATCGAAAATCCGGCCAAACCGGTGTCGCCCGGTACTGGCGACATCTTCCAGGATTTTTAATTTGCAAATCGGATTGAATTTCTGCAAACCGTCTTCATATTACGTCTCAGGATAATATTCTCTATTTTCTGTAAATTTGGGATACCATTCGGAGTTAGTTAATTTTTGACCCATTAAAATAATAGTAATTAATTAAATTATGATTTTCTTTCTTTCTTCTCTTATCTTTTTCTACACTCTTCCTTTCCCCCCACTGCCTTTGTCAATCAACCCAATCCATTTAAAACCCCCACCGCCTTCTCTCTCTCTTTCTCCCTTAAACTCCTCTTCCAAACTCTCTCTTTCTTTAATAACTTCTCTAATTCCCTCTTTCTTTCTCTAATTACTCTCCCTCACCCTCTCATGGCCAGACCGTCGCTGGAGCCATTGCCGTGGCTCCGGTCCGGTGCCGCACCCAACCACCACCCGAGCCCCACGGAGCCTCTCTCTCTCTCTTCCTCCTTGGAGTCGGACCCAGGCCACCCGGCGGCCTGGCTCCACCGCCGGCCGCCGTGGCAACCGGCCTGTGCGGCTAGGTGCAGGGCAGCAGATGCCCTGCCCCCCCTCTTTTCCCTATTTTCTCTCTCACTCTCTCACCCCCTCTCTCTCACTCCCCTCAGCCAGACCCACCGCCGGCGGCCAGGCAGCGGGCTCCTCCGCCGCTGGCCAGCGTCGCTGGCCGGCTATGGACGCACAGCAGCGCAGCACCTCTACTGCTGCTGCTGTGTGTGTGTTGTGTTGTGTGTGTGTATGCTGTTGTGTGTGTATGTGTGTGATGCTGTGTGTGTGTGCGCGCGTGTGATGCTGTGTGTGTGTGGGTGGGTGTGTGTATGCTGTTGTGTGTGTGTGTGTGATGCTGTGTGTATGTGTGTATGTTGTGTATGTGTGGGTGTGTGTGCTACTCTGTGTGTGTGTGTTGCTGTGTGGGTGTGTGTGTTGCTGTGTGGGTGTGTGCTGCTGTTGTGTCCTTTAATTGGGTTTGGGTAAAACCCAAACCCATTAACCCTATTGGCCACTACCTGCTAACCCAATAACCTGTTATCTAATTGATTTAAGTTAACGAGTTTGGGTTGTGGATGTGGATCCGACCCGTTAAGAGCTCAATCCGTAGCCAAAACCCATTAAAGGTAAATTTACATAAAACCACCTACTCTATTTTATTAATTACATTTGAATTATTTTTATTTACGTATTTTTGTTATGATTTAGTATTCGAGCGATATCAGGAGCATCCGGACTCCGATTTGGACGATTCTGGATCTGTTGCGATCGTGAGAAAGAGAGCTACCTTCTCGTGGCTAGTTTGTGAGTGTTTTTATTTTATAAATTATCTTTTTAGTATATTAATTGAACTTGGTTGCTTTATTGAAATAAAACATGATTACCGGTAAATCCCCATTGGTCATATTTACTAAATTGTAAATAATGTTAAAACAATGTAATAAACAGGAAAGGACGTTAAGTGTGACACTGGATATCTATTAGGTCATGTTCATGTACCACTGACATCTGGGCCACTTTTTCACCATATTCTTGGACACTATTTTGACATGTATTGTATCACAGTTCCGTTACATGTCTATTGATCCACCGATACGCTATGACACTACCCTGTCACTAGACATGCATGCTAGATACTGTTACTGTAATTCACAGGACATGGTATTACATGATACACGGACTACCGTTATTACATGTACTAGTGCTACGCAGATATGGTACACGGATTATGGCTACACATCTATGTTCCACTAGTACACGGATAAGTACCGCATTTCATATTATTGTTATCATCATTACACGGATACTGTAGTTCACTTTGCATGAGATTAGACACAGACCACTGTGATTACATGAGACGTCACATTCTTATTTCGTAGTTATGTCCTACCGATATATCACTGCACCACTTCATGGATACCGTTAAGAATATATTGTTATCATCGTTACATGGATTCTCGACATATCACTGTTACACATGCATATATGGTTTCTCTATTTTGTCATATGGATCCCCGTTCATATTACACATATTATTGTTCCATGTTACCGTATTCATGTTATATGATTGTTTCCGGTTATTGATATGGATATTCCCGTTACTGGACATGAGAGCTGTTGATATGCGATATGTGGGAATCCCACATCTATTGTTCCCGTTTCCCATTATATTGTTCCCGTTTCCCGTTATATTGTTCTATGCTATCAACAGAGCTCAGGTCCAGTTATCATGTTACCCGTATCATGTACTATTATTTGTTCTTGTTACATTGTATACTTGACATATCAGATCATAATGATAACTTGGGCATGGGGGAGACTTGACGGTTGATTAGATCTTATCGGGTGATGTACTGGATCCATATTGTTCTCCCACTGCAGGGGACGGTAGTGCTACCTACCAATTGCTCCATGAGCTCCCGTTACTTGATTATTATTCCCCTCTTAGCGGAGGGCCCTGGTCTCAGCAGCCAGGGGTTTGTTTAAGGCTGTGATCCCGGGTATGCACGGGATACACCTACCCGATAAGAGCTCTTCGACCATAGGTTTCCAAATAACATAATATAACAGTATACACAATAGTAACATCGGGAACACTTGTTATTTGGTCACTCTCTCGTTTGGATAATGGTACCCGTAGGCCATGTCCGGATGGGTTCGATTGGAGTGCGGGCTCCAGTATGAACTGCCAGTGGTATGGGACACTGGAAGAGATTGATTAAAATACCAGGTGGTACTGATTGCTACTATTGTATAAATGACATGACTTACCTGATACATGTATACTATTGTTGTACTTGTTACTGTTCCTGATCATTTATCTGTTATCATGTTACATGTATACCTTATTACTTTACCTGGTCCATGTTATACCTTCTGTGGTGGCACACTACTCATGTATCTGCATTACATATATTCTGTTTTCTGTATCTCTTGCAGACATCATTACTGTTTGCACAACACCGTATTGTAGTTTTATTGCATATGCCCACCTGCATGTTCATTTCCATCACGTCACCACTAGACAACATTATTTATTATATAAACTGGATACGACTCATGACCCGATGATGACCGGCTAGATAGTGATGGTATTAAAAGAGGACATGTTTCTATATTTCTACTGCTTCATATAGACTTATTATATGGTATCACTTCAACAACATCATGTATTATATATTCGTATCATGCTTGTAATATTATAGTATATATTACTGCCTCCTTCATTTTACCACTCACTAGGTCGCTTTCTGACGACCCTGGGTTTGCGTGCCCAGATTGGAGATCCGCGTACCGTAGTAACCGAGAGTGCCTTGGAGTCACATAGGAGATTCCTCATCGAGACACTTCATAGGTATCTTTATGATTTATTGCTGTTATCTTATTTATCCCTACTTTTCCTATCTGTTATGATCACTCACCTTTTTCTGCAGGTATTCTTGTACTTATTTCCGGCTGGGACCCCTATAACTATGAGGTGATTTCCTGTACTGAGGCTTAACATACGCGTGAGGTTATTTTCACCTCGCCTATGTACGTCGCCATAACGTCTCCGTATCTTTAGGATCGGGGCGTTACACTAATTAAGTTATCTAATCTCCCTCTCTCTCTCTCTCTAACCTCTCTTCCCCTCTCTGTGCGCCCCAACAGGGGAGACCCGACCCTTGCCAGCGCCCCCGGCCAGGCCGCGCCCAGCCCGGCCGGCGCCACCGGCCGGCGCCATCCCCCTCCGGCCACCCCCTCTCTTCCTCCTTTCCTTCTTCTTCTTCTTCTTCTTTTCTTTTCTTTTTTTTCTTTCTCTGTTTCTTTCCCCCCTCTCTGTTTCTCTCTTCCCCTCCTCTCACTCTCTCTGTCCTGCTCGGCTGAGCCGCCGCCGGCAGGCCGGCCGGCGCTGCCGGCCAGCCGCGCAGGAGCAGCAGCAGCAAGATGCTGCTGCTGTTCTTCTTTCCTTGTGGGTTTGGGTAAAACCCAACCCATTAACCCACTAATGGGTTAAGTTGTAAACCCATTAACCCTTTAAACCCAATAACCCGATACCCATTAATTAAGTTAAACGGGTTTGGGTTGTGGATCTGGACCCGACCCGTTAAGAGCCAAATCCGCATCCGAAACCCAAGAAAGGTAAATTTGCAGAAAACCCCCTGTACATTTCAGTATTTGCATTTAATATGTTTATTTACATTTTTAACCTTTTTGTTATGATTTAGTCATCGGGCGATAACTAGAGCATCCGGACTCCGATTTGGACGATTCTGGATCTGTTGCGACCGTGGGAGCGAGACCTACCTTCCTACGACAAGTTTGTGAGTGTTTTTATTTTATGAATTATCTTTTGATCATATTGATTGAGCTTGGTTGCGTTCTTTACATAAAACATGGTTACCGGTAAATTGTAAACAATATTAAAACACGGTCATAAATACTGTATGGATAATATGCCTGATAACTAAAAGACGTTGATTGTCTGGATGTCTATTATGTCATGTTCATGTACCCCTGACATCTGCGCCACTATGTCACCATACTCTTGTACACTCTTATGTTCACAGTCACGTTACATATATATTGATCTACAGATACGCTGTGAGACGACACGGTCACTAGACAGACCTGCTAGACACCGTTTATGTCTGTTACACGGATTATGATTACACAACTATGTTCCACTAGTACACGGCTAAGTACCGCAGGTCATATTATGGTTATCATCATTACACGGATACTGTAGTTCACTGTACATGATATTAGACACTGACCACTGTTATTACATGTACATGTTGCACCAGTACTATGACACGTCAAACTCTTATTTCGTATTCATGTCCCACCGATATATACATGCACCACTTCGCGGATACTTGTTACACAGACAGCACTGCTACATATGCTCACCGCACAAATATACATGCATGTGTTGTTGCTATCTTCTTGTCATATGGATCACCGTGCATACTACATGTCTTATTGTTCCATGTTACCGTATCCATGTTATATGCTTGTTTCATGTTACTGATATGGATATTCCCGTTACTGGACATGAGAGCTGTTGATATGCGATATGTGGAATCCCACATCTATTGTTCCAGTTTCCCGTTATATTGTTTCCCGTTATATTGTTCCAGTTTCCCGTTATATTGTTCTATGCTATCACCAGAGCTCAGGTCCAGTTAACATGTTACCGTATCATGTACTGTATTTGTTCTTGTTACCTTGTATACTTGACATATCAGATCATAAAGATAACTTGGGGATGGGGGAGACTTGACGGTTGATTAGGTCATATCGGGTGGATGTACTGGATCCATATTGTTTGTCCCACTGCAGGGGACGGGGTAGTGCTGGCTACCATCTGTTACTCGTGAGCTCCCGTTATTGTTTTAGCTCATTGAGATTCCCGTTACATGTTACAGCCCTAGCGGGTTGGCCCTGGTCTCAGCAGCCAGAGATCTGGTAAGGTCGTTGTCCCGGGTATGCACGGGATACACCCACCCGATAAGAGCTCTTCGACCATAGGTTTTCAAATAACATAATATAACAGTATACACAATAGTGACGTCGGGAACACTTGTTATTTGGTCACTCTCTCGTTTGGATAATGGTACCCGTAGGCCATGTCCGGATGGGTTCGACTGGAGTGCGGGCTCCAGTATGAACTGCCAGTGGTATGAGACACTGGAAGAGATTGATTAAAATACCAGGTGGTACTGATTGCTACTATTGTCTAAATGACATGACTTGCCTGATACATGTATGCTATCTTGTTACTGGTCCTGATAATTTATCCGCTATCATGTTACATGGATATTTGTTACTTTACCTGGTACATGTTACTCTTTCTGTGGTGGCATATTATGCATGTTCTGCATTGCATCTATTCTGTTTGCTGTATACCTTGCAGACATCATTACTGTATGCACAGCCCACCTGCATGTTCATATTGCATTTGCCCACCTGCATGTTCACTTCTATCACGTCATCACCAGACAACAGTATTTATGATATAACCTAACTATAGACATGACCCGATGATAACCGGCTTAGTGATGGTATTAAACGATGACATGTTTATATATTTCTACTGCTTATTATATCCTTATGGTATCACTAGTACAACATTATGTATTATATATTATTATCGTGCTTGTATTACTATTATATATATTACTGCCTCCTTCATTTTACCACTCACTAGGTCGCTTTCTGACGACCCTGGGTTTGCATGCCCAGGTTGGAGATCTGAGCTCTCGTATTATCAGATAGTCCAGTGGATTCACATAAGAGACTTTACCATCGAGACCCTTCATAGGTATCTTTGCGCTTTGTTCCTGTTATCTTATTGATCCTTATTTTTATATCTGTTGTGATCACTAACCCCTTTCTGCAGGTATTCTTGTACTTATTTCCTGCTGGAACCATTGTGTCTATGGAGGTGATTCCCTGTACTGAGGCTTAACGTACGCGTGAGGTTGTTTTCACCTCGCGTATGTACGTCGCCATAACGTCCCCGTACCTGCGGGATCGGGGCGTTACACAATGAATCCAAGGTATATGAGCACTGAAGAGGTAAGTAAATTTTAGGTTATTTTTCTTTTCTTTTATTTCTTTAGTATAGATCACCAACACCAACAACACCCAATTCAATTCCTTGTATATAATCTATTTTCCATCTTCTTAATCTACCATCTTCTTCCTAATTCAAACACTTTGTAACCTAAAAGAGAACTTACTAAAAAAGCTTCCATCGCTAGTCCCTCCCTGTGGATTACGATCCGCATAGCCACTTGCTATAGCGGTAGAATTGAGTACCTTGCACATCCTATTCTTAGATCTGAAATTTTGTATTCTTGTGTGCAGGTAAAACCTCAATCAAATTTTAGCGCCGTTGCCGGGGAGGGACGGTAAGCTATTCTCTAAAAAACTAATTATTGATTTATTTATTATTTTTTTGTTTGCAGGATTAGAGAACAAGAAATATAACTGCAGCAAAGGACATATAGCAACTCTGTGCCTCTGCCCTAGAAGGCAGAGCAGCAGAGCCTACTACAGAGCCGCGCAAACGCGGCCATAGCCGCGTTTCCACGGCCTGAGTAGTGAACTACTCACTGATTTTTCTGCAGGATGCTGGAAATTTAAAGTTAGACTTGCTGTTCTGTTAATTTTTCTCTGTAATCATCCTGCACACTGCTAATTAATTAACAATAACCTATTCGTTGAAAAAAAAAATTAGACTCTTGCATCATAGGCACATGTCTATTTAATTTTTTAATTTCTGTTGAAGAGTGTTGGAGACAAGATACGTTCGCATTGCATATAGACTAGGAAGCAGCCTTGACTGATTTACTGTTTTGAGTGAATATTTGTCTATTGCTTTACACATGCACTTAATTGACTTAAGGGCTTGTCCTATAAATAAGATAAGGTGGGAAGTCATTACCCTCCCTTAGCCCACAAACAATCTCCTCACTCACTAACCCAAGCCTAACTAAAAATTGACTAGACGTTGGCCCTAGGGACATCTCGGACTCAATTAGGAGATTATCCTAAGGGGGAAAGGTGTTGAAATTTGACTCCTGCCAAATCAGTGTCTAGGAAGGGGATTAAGGGCCGAAAGCCGGAAGGTTGGTGGTTACTTAATTAAGGAACGTTTTTGACGGATAACCTCCCACCAATGTTGCCCTGACCTGGCTGATTAGCTTGTGGTCCAAGTCTGCATTATACCTCCCGTGGACAGTCTAACTAGTTGGGAGTCGTCTAGGTCATAAGTCTGCCTTAACTTAGGTTAGAATTTTTTTTCTTTTTTGTTTGCTTATTTGTTTGTTTTCTTTTTCTTTGTTTGTGTTTTATTGTGTGATATGGCTTATAATAACAATTTTTCAAAGTATAATGACAATCCATATTACACATCAACCTCTTTTTCGGATATTACCAACCCGGCATATCATAACTTTAACCAACCTAGTGTGCCAGATTGCTCTTATTCGAATCATTACATGCCCCAGTCCCAATACTATGAACAAGACTGGAATAATCATCACTACTCTTCACAGAGTCAATGGGGATACAACACCCCTGAGCCATATTGTCAACCACCTTTTCAACCATTCTCTTCAGATACTTCTTTTACCACACCACCAATGTTTCAGTCCTCAAATGATCCATTCGATGGGTTAGAAGAAAAAGTGGATCGTTTACAAGATTTAATGAATGACCAAATTTCTAGACTTTCAAACATTCTTGAACTAACCAACTAAGTTGATAGGAACCAAGAATCATTATGTTTAGAAGACCTTGATCAAAATTTAATTTCATCACATCAATATGAACTTGATCAATCCCAATCCTTGGACAAATTGGCTAGTTTTAATTTCAATGAGATTGAATTAGATTGTGAATGTGACCCGATCCCCAACTTTGCGATTCAGTTTTCATCTTCGAATCTATGTTGACTCCGGTATTCTCACCCAATTTGGACCAATTTTCTGAGCCAACATTTATTCCCGTACCCATAGATTTTGAAATTGAATCACCAATTTTGGACAGTCACATTCCATTGATGGGAAAAGAATGTGAATATCAATTCTTAGACTTGGACTCAACGCTTGAACCAAAACTAACTCTCGAAGCCCACATCAATTTTCCCGAGTTTGTATTGGTTCCTGAACCTATCATTCTTGAGTCCAAGTCAACTATTCTACCAAGTCACATTCTTTTGTTGGACATAGGTATAGACCATGATGACTCTGTGATGATTTTCCAGGACTGGTCATGTAAAGGAAGTAAGTTTCACGATAGGATCTTTCATGATCCTCTTCATACTGGGGACTGTAAACATGTAAATAGAAAAGAGGTCAATAAAGGTAGGTTCCGTGAACTACCACATTATCTTGATTGGGTAGCAACGCTTGACCCAATCAGACCACCACCGGAACCACCACCTTAAGGTAATATTTTTCTCCCCTTTCTTCTTTTTTCATGCATAAATGCATTCATTCATACATTGAGGACAATGCATGAGATAGATATGGGGGGAGAATTTACTAACATAGGTAGATAGGTAGATACTAACAAAGATACTAAAAAAATAAAAAATTTTTTTTTGAAAAGAGAACAATATTTTGACTTATCTTTTGAAAGAAATCTAAGTTAGTCTTAAGAATTAGGATAATCATGATTAGGATTTCTAAAAACTTGGTCAAAATAAATAAATTGTTGAATTTTTAGGTATAGGAGGAAAAATTGAATAAGTAATTAGTCTTGATTTTTACCTTAATGAAATATGCATACCTAATACACTTACACATCTAGGATTCTAAGACAAAGACTCTTGTGCCCTATAAAAAATAATACTAAAAAAAATTTGAAAAAAAAAGAAATTCACTAATTAAGCTGGACACATGTGCCTCAAGACGCATCAGTATTCACGCCTAAAGGTGATTTTATAAATAAAGTCCTTAGTTTTGTGGCCTAGTTCACTCGAATCCTTAAGTCCGTGGGGTGTTTTCTCACCCGGTGCCCTAAAGCCGACCGGTTTGGGAGCCACCGACTTTAAGTTCGCTACATTGGTGGATTAGAAAGCCTAAGAATACTAAGAAATATTACTTATATATGTATTAACACATCTAATAGTCAATTAGTTAGGTATGAGGGCCTCAAGAAGCTTTCATGCTTACACGAAAGAAAATTAGATGAGTTATACATATTTAAAAAAAAAGAGAAAATAATAATAAAGAGGCATGAGAGTCCAAGTTAAAGAATTCCTAGTAAAGATTCACAAGGATGCATATGACTTTTGGTAACGAAAAAGAGTATACAAAAATTTAATTTTAATTCTTACCTAAAATAGACAACAATTTATTATATAAAGACTAAGTTTAAGAATGAATAAAAATGATAATCCTAAAACTTATAGACTACTTAGTCTCTTCAAACATATTTCAAATATTTTCCTTTTTTATGGATTTTGTGGGTGTAATCCGCTGAAAACCCTCACGAGACAACACTCGTCCTCTAGGGTAACCTAGAGGTTTAACGGCTTGTTGCACATGCTAAGTGTAATCGTGATGCCTACGAAAGTGAGTTAGGATAGATTAGTTTTTCTTCTCTTATTCTTTTTGATTTTTACTCGAGGACGAGCAAAAAGATAAGTGTAGGGGTGTGATAGGTAGTAAAAAGTGCATATTTATCATCACATTTACTATCATATTTCCCTATTTATTCTTTTAATTATGCACTTTTACTAATGTTTTGTTATTTTATGTGTGCAGGCCTTGAGTAATTATTTAAATAAAAGAATAAAGCCTAAATGAAGCCCAGAAGCCCAAAAAGCCCATGTGCAAAAGTTGTAGTAATTTAGAAGTTTCTTATTATCTAACCTAATCTAAACTTGGATTTTTAAACTCTTTATTTAAAATCTAAGTGAGGAAAAGGAAGAATAAGAAAGAACTCCTAATTGCTAAAAGAAGAGGAAAAGGATGGACTTCTACTCAACTCTAGTTGCTTGCAGGATAAGGCTAAAGATAAAAGGAGAAGAGTGCAAGATAAAAATTTGTTTTAAAAGATTTGGATTTAGGGTAACTTGCTTCCCAAGTTATCCCGAATTTTCAAAATAAAGAGTCGGTATGCAAAATCTAGAAGGATATACCCAGATGGACGGACCAGAGGAGGCCATGCGCGAAAGCGCGTGGCCAGAAGCTAAGCTACAGCCGCGGAAACGCGGCCATAGCCGCGTTTCCGCGGCTCCCTGGATGAGGTTTACGTCCAGTTTTTATGGAAGAGTTGTATCGGGACTCTATTTCTTCTATCTCCTATAAATACCCCTGTAGAGCAACAGAGAGGGGCGTGCAGAAACGAGCTTAGGGCTTTTTTTTAGATTTTCTCTCTAATTTGTAGTTTGTAACTTAGGTTTTTTTTAGTTTTCTTTTATGTAATTTTTTTTACTTTTTCTTTATGTAACTGAGAGGAGAGACGAGTTTCATGGAGGAAGGAGATCAAGCTTGTACTGAGGTGACATCGGTATAAGTAAGTCTTTTCTTCCATTGTTATAAGAATCAAATCGAAGTTTCTCTCTCTTCTTTACTCTTGTTTTCGTTTATTTTCCTCTGATGTGTTTGTAATCCAAGTGAACTCAATAGCCTCGAAACTGCTTCGCCATTGCAAGTGCTCTTGATGGCCTATGGTGATGAATAACCATTCTTTGTTAGTTTAACTCGCCTTTTATTCGTAGTGTAGATCGTGAATGGGGAAGATCCTATACGCCATGCTTGATTGCCTTCAAAGACAAGGTAAGTCGTCGCAATGAATCCAAGGTATATGAGCACTGAAGAGGTAAGTAATTTTTAGGTTATTTTTCTTTTCTTTTATTTCTTTAGTTTAGATCACCAACACCAATAACACCCAATTCAATTCCTTGTATATAATCTATTTTCCATCTTCTTAATCTACCATCTTCTTCCTAATTCAAACACTTTGTAACCTAAAAGAGAACTTACTAAAAAAGCTTCCATCGCTAGTCCCTCCCTGTGGATCACGACCCGTATAGCCACTTGCTATAGCGGTAGAATTGAGTACCTTGCACATCCTATTTTTAGATCTGAAATTTTATATTCTTGTGTGCAGGTAAAACCTCAATCACCAGTCAACAGAGATCCAACAGTACTATTTGAAGACAATGCTGCATGCGTCGCTCAAATGAAGGAAGGATTCATCAAAAGCGACCGTACCAAGCATATACCCCGAAGTTCTTCTCATTCAGCCAAGAGCTTGAAAGGATAAGAAAATTAATATTCAGCATATCCGATCAAGTGATAATGTGGCAGATCTCTTTACAAAGGCACTTCCTTCTACAACTCTCAGAAAGCTTATTCATGATATTGAGATGCGTCATATGCGAGATTTATGAGGAAGAACTACTCATGTCAACTTGAGGGGGAGCTTATGTGGCTGCATTCTTTTTCCCTTACTATGGTTTTGTCCCACAGGGTTTTCCTGATAAGGTTTTTAATGAGGCAACATAGAACACGTATATAGAAATGATGTACACTTTTTCCCTTCGCTATGGTTTTGTCCCACTGGGTTTTCCTAATAAGGTTTTTAATGAGACATCATGTATGGTTGGCAGCCAAGGGGAGTGCTATAAAACGTGGCTTCCTACCTTTACTATGCACCATTAATGAGTTTACTATGCGCTGATGTAAGCGATGACGCAAGCGTGCATAGTGACTGCATAGTACCCTAAAGTTTTCCTATAAATAGGCCATTTCTGATTCATTTCAAAGTACACACTTCAGAAATCAATAAGAATTCCTATTCCTACTTTGTCTCCAGAATTTTCTGTTTTGGTGTTATATTTCTCAGAGTTTTACAACAAGAGTCAATTAATAAGTATAGTTGAGCTGGGGAGCCACTTCCTTTCTTTTTCTTGTGAGATATTGTGGCCTCAAATTAAAAGTACTATAACAATAACAAAGTGATCTTAAAATATTCTTCTGTTTCTCATGGGACTCTATTATTTCCAATATGCAGTTTTTTTTGGCTAACAAATAATTGCACTGCAACTTCGGGTCTGTTTGGTTGTCGTAACTGGCCGTAATTCGTAGTTTTAATTGGTAAAGTCTTTTACAATTGTAAATGAGTTACATGTATGTAAATTTTACGGTGTTTGGTTGGTAATATAAAATTGTAAAGTGGGAAAGTGTACTGTACTTTACGGTGTTTGGTTGTCGTAATGTATAAGTCGTAAGTGAAAAAGTTGACCACAAAATTAACTATTTGGTGATTTTAAAAGTTTTAATACTGCAAATAAATATTAAAAAAAGTTAAATATTAAAAAATTTTAATATTAATATAAAAAAATATTACAAATTTGTATGACCACAAAATTAACTGTAACTGGGCTGTAAGTGAGTGGTAACTGGTTGCAAGTGAGTGTTAGTTGAGTTACGTAAGTTTTTTACGAATTACGATTCAAACAAACGTCATAATTATAACTGGGTAGTAAGTCATTTACGAATTATGATTTTTTACGCGAAACAAACGGCCCCTTCAGCACAAACTAACAAGAAAGTGAGGCGCGATTTAGCGGTGGAGATGCACTGCATGTTCTAACCAATTGCAAGTGGAAATCCATGTTGCCTTTGATCTCCACTACCCTCCGAAATCAGTGGGTCCCAGCATCCCGGTGAGCTATCGTGACTGAACCTCAACCGCACCTAGCAGCGTACGCGGGGCCCACTTTCTACATCTCTCGCTTTCCCCAGTACTTAAAAGTACATTGATCTTATTCACGTGATTAATCACCGAGTCTTAAATAGAGGAGGTTAATTACTATATAATTAGTTTCTCTTTTTTGGGTAAGTTACGGATTTCATTCAGTAATATCAGTAAACGTAGAGGTGGTTTATGTAAACTGGGGGGAGGTTGGTTCGTAATTAGACTAAAAAAACGGGGTTATTAATCAGAACCTATTTAAATTGCTCGTGATCCCATTCTCCTATAAATCTGAGCCCAGCTTCTTTCTCCTCTCTCCGTCACTCATTTCAAGAGAGAGAAAAATCTCACTCGTTCCCACTCCCTCTCTCTAAATGGCAATGGCGAACATTGGAATTTCTCACGTCCCGTCCTCAAAAACCCTAATCTCATCAAATCGAAGCGCCAAATCCTCGTCGACTCTGCTTAGATCTGCGAATGCTGGTCTCTCTTCATCTTCCTCTCATCTTTCCGGCGAGAAATTGGTCTCGAAGGCGGTTTTCCGGCGGCACTGTTGTCCTTCGAGGGGGCGGGCGCCAATCTTGGTGTCGCCGAAGGCGGTTTCGGACTCGAGGAACTCGCAGACTTGTCTTGATCCCGATGCTAGCGCGGTGAGCTTGAATTTTTATACACTGCTGATCAAAGAAATGGATTGGTTTTTGCTAATTTTAGGATAAATACATGATCAAATTAAGGGATCATCGGTAGAATTGTTAGAGTACTGAATGTAATTTTAACCGTTTATTTTATAATGTGCTAATTTAAATTTTTCCTGTGCGGTTATTAAGTTTGATCTTTAAACTCAGCTCTGTTTTATGGATTAAATTCTGTTATAGTAGTCTCTTTCTATTGAAAAATGATCTTAATATGAGAAATAAAAATCTGAACCTCATGGATTCATGTTTATATCTATTATCATTTTTCTTTGTGTGAGATTTTTGTTAGATGAGTGAAACATGTATGTTTGTAGTGCACTAATTTTCATCACTTTTGTTTTACTAGATCTTTATGTTTTCAATTAGGTAAATTTTATTAAATAATATTTGCATTTGAAAGGATAAGGGGGAAAAACTTCTAACTTTGATGGAATTTAGCACTTTTCCCAGGGAGAAAATTGCGCTATAGAATTTTCAATTGCGTATTAGCTGTTTGGGATATTTCCATATTGCAGATAAGTTAATTGCGAGGCAATATATTTTTAAATTGAAAATATTGCATTTTTGGATTCGTCAACACCAGTTTGATTATATAAGCGGGAAAACAAAAAAAAATTAGAAATTGATGAAATTGTATCACTGATTACTGAGATATATCATTCTTAGAAGTGAAAATTTAGGCCTTCTAGTGTAGTTTGTATTGTGTGATGCTTTCCTGGGATGGTTAGGAGAAGTTTCTGAGATACAGCAACATATTCGAGAAGAATTATGTTGACATCACTAAATTTTGAGTTTATTCTTGATATTTTTATATGTATATTGAATAGGCCATTATATTTTTCAAATTCAATTCACTGTTGGTGGAACAGTGATCATGTGCATGTCTCCATGAATTGTATTATTTTAAAATCTCTAACAATTTTCTGCCCACCCTTGCAGATTGCATTTGCTAGTAGTTTTTACATACAATCACTTTTAAGCTTAGATCTTCTTAAGTGCTGATCGGTTCTCTTGATCTCGGTGATGAGCATGAATGTTGTTTGCTGTTGTTGAATGGAGAAAAAGGATTCATGCACCTCACCCATATATTTGGGATAAATGGCATTGTTGTTGTAGTAGTAGTAGTAGCTGAATGGTATTTATTTTTTAGCTTTGTATGGTGCTTTGGAGATTCTTGATTTTGATATATTTATACTATTAAAATACAACTTTCATCCCAGAAAATTGTTTGAATTGGAATACAGAACTGTTCTGGCAATACCATTGTTTTAGGCCTATTGCTAACTCTGTTTGGTCGGGATTTATCTTAGAGACAGATGAATAAGTTATAAAAGAAAATACCAATCTTTATGAAGAATTTGACAAATTTCATCCAGTTTCAATCAACTATTTCTTGTTTAGTTCAGTGCCCTAATTATTTAAAATCAGTTTGCAAACAATTATTTGGTAAAGCCATAGAAATCTCATGTATACCAGTATACCACCAACAAATATATATTTTTACTATTTCCTTTCTTTCTTTTCTTTTTATCTCCTTGTCTTTTTTCTTGTGCCTTACATGTTGATGGGTACTTGATGATTTTTGGCCAATTTCTTCGATTATCTGAAGATACTTATGAATTTTCTGATGATTTTCCCCTGTAGAGTGTTCTTGGAATTATACTTGGAGGTGGAGCAGGGACCCGGTTGTACCCTTTGACAAAGAAGAGAGCCAAACCAGCAGTTCCTTTAGGAGCTAATTACAGACTGATTGATATTCCTGTCAGCAATTGCTTGAACAGTAACATCTCTAAGATCTATGTCCTCACACAATTTAATTCAGCATCACTTAACCGCCACCTTTCACGGGCATATGCAAGTAACATGGGTGGGTATAAAAATGAAGGCTTTGTGGAAGTGCTTGCTGCCCAGCAGAGTCCAGAGAACCCCAACTGGTTTCAGGTTTTATTTTTCTCCTTGGTTTTTGAAGTTGAGTATTTGTTCTGCTTCATTTCTGTAATGTGGTTTCTTGATGTTGAGACCAAGGGTTCTGAAGTGAATATTGGATTTCTTCTTACAAATCTTTATCTTTCCTTCTTTTTTGCATTCTGATTTTGCCATTTGATCTAGTAATTGAGAGTCACAAATCCACCGTTGGTTCTTATAGTTGTACAAAAAAAATGTTATCATCATAATAGGCTCCAAAATATGTTTTGATTATGCAATATTAAAAATAATACAACATTAAACCTGCTTATAAGTTTCAGCTTTTATAATACTATCCAAAAGATACTCTGATCTAAGGTGGGAAAGGGGAAAGTAGAAAGAGAAAACACGAACTACATTAATAGTCTAATTAGCAATTGTGATATTCTTGCTAGTGTTTGTAAAACTTGATTTGGCATGAGACATGAATGATATATCTTTTGTTTGTGAAAATAAATATCTTGGTTTTGTTGTGGCATGATATTTTCTTGGAACTATTCACAGACTATTGATTATTTGTGTGGTCATTGGAACTATACAGTCAACATGATGAATCATTTTCCCTACTTGATAGGATTCCCATTCTGAGTGAAATCTTGGATTTGCAATATACTTTTCAGGGCACTGCTGATGCTGTAAGACAATACTTGTGGCTTTTTGAGGAACACAATGTCATGGAATTCTTGGTTCTAGCTGGGGATCATCTGTATCGCATGGACTATGAGAGGTTTATCCAAGCACATAGAGAAACCGATGCAGATATAACTGTTGCTGCATTGCCAATGGATGAAAAGCGTGCCACTGCTTTTGGTCTGATGAAGATTGATGAAGAAGGACGAATCATTGAATTTGCAGAAAAGCCAAAAGGCGATCAGCTCCAGGCAATGAAGGTAGATCTTACCTAACTTCTTAAAGGAGTCTAGCACATAGCAGTTGCACTTTATGTATTTACCTGGTTTTATTAGTCTATTATTTTGTGTGAAGCATCCTAATACTTTAATTTATTATCTTGGTCTATGCAGGTTGATACCACTATTTTAGGGCTTGATGATGAAAGAGCGAAAGAGATGCCCTTCATAGCCAGTATGGGTATCTATGTGGTCAGTAAAGATGTGATGTTGCAGTTACTTCGTGAAAAATTTCCTGGAGCCAATGACTTTGGAAGTGAAGTGATTCCTGGTGCCACTAGCATCGGTGTGAGGGTATGTGTAATTGTTTGATCTTGTTGGTTTCTGCCAGCATAACAAAGTAAATTAATAATATTATTTTTGAACATCTCATTGATTTTAGTACATCTATCCGCACATTGAAGGTCCTATGAAGATAGTCTTGTTGGTCATAGATTCACAAGAGTACCCTATGTCTCAATAACACCTAACATATTCTAGTATTCTTTAAATAATACCAGGTACACAATCCTTCTTCAGCAAGAAATATATTCTAGTGCCATTTTTCTTCAATTTATTCTCAAAAGAGTTTCTAGGTGCTGGTTCCCTATTCATGCATGTTACTGAACATTATCTCTAATGTAATGTTCTTAAAACCTCCATATCCTTCCAGTAGGCTGTAGGCAGTCTAGTCTTATGCATGCTAGTGTTAATGTTGAGCAGTGTGGATTTATCCCAAGGACAATGGAATATGCGATGGACTTGTTTGCAGCACTAGGTTTTAGGGCTTTTAGTTTCAGCTATCATTTTGTATTAGAGTTACTTGTAGGGAGAGAGGAGATAAGAGGAAATAAAAGACATCAGAAGAGTTTTTTTTTAAACTTATCGTGAAGATAGCACAGAGATTGGAAGCCAAAAGGAGCGAGGAGGCAGTCTGCAACATGTGCCAGAATAGGGTCCGGTCGACCGCCCGGTCGACCGTGGCAAGGAAGCTGTCGACCGGTGCAGTCGACCGACTGGCACTTAGTACTCTCGGTTGGTCGGTCGGCCGAGGGACAAGTTGCTCGATCGGCCTGGTCGACCGACAGGCGATCTACTCTCCTGAATGGATTCAGATTTCGTTTCTGATTTGAAGACGAATCCAATTGAGGTTTACTAAAACCCTAGGACTCTTTGCTATAAATAAGGGTTAGAGCCCTCATGAATTGTATCTCGAGTATCCCTCTAAAATCCTCAAGAAACAACTTGTAATTGATTGTTGAATCAATAAAATCTCTCCCCTTGCCTCGAGGACGTAGGCAAATTGTCAAACGCCGTTAAATATTGTGTTGGCTTGTTTTCTCTCTTTTTTCTCTGTTCTTGTCGTGTGGGTACTTCTCCGGCGCGTCTGTCTCTGTTGCTTGGATTTCTCAAGTTGGCTGTTGCAAGGAGGCGCCAGGAGCAATAAGTGGTATCAGAGCATCCCGGGTTCTTCGTGGGATCGTGTGTCGATTCCAAGAGCATTGGTTGCTGTTTGGCGGAGATCGTGTGTTGATCTCGGAGCAGCGTTGGGACTGTTTGTGGGATCGTGTGTCGATCTCAGAATAACGTTTGGATTGTTCGAGGAATCAAATTTGGAGAAGTAGATCGCTTCGAAAACTCTTCGAGGGTTTCACTTTGAGGTAAAGATACTATCTTTATCTAGCTTTTGATCTAACTTTATTTGTTTTCCGCATTATTTGAGGAATCAATTGAGAAGATGAGTGGAGATAGTATATTTACGGTGAAATCCGTGAATCCAGATCCATTGAGGATTGATGTGGAAGTTCGATGGCAAGAACAACTTTGGTATGTGGATATGTGAGGTGATGGATGCATTGATGGCATCAAATTTCGAAAATACTCTACGGTTGGAGGAAAACGCAAGACTACTACTGAAAAGGATTGGGATAAGACGAGCCGAACGGCGGTGGCTTGACAAGGTCTTGTTTGACACAAGACATCAAGTATCATGTGTTGCATGAAACATCTGCAAGGCAGCTGTGAGAGATCCTGGAGAAAAAGTATCTGACGAAGGGCATCAGGTTGCAGTTGAAGAGGAGGCTTTATCGCTTCCAGATGAAGAAATGACTCTCCATTGACGAACACATGAATAGCTACACAAAGCTTCTTACAGACTTAGTTAATGTGGATATGAAGATTGATGAAGAGGATAAGGCGGTGATTCTATTAAATTCTCTTCTTGAAGAAGAGTATGAAACCTTTACTCTTACATTGATCAATGAAAGACAAAAACTTAACTACATTGAGGTGTCGGATGCTCTTGTGAATTATGAAGTAAGGAAGTAGGACAGATTGTCTTCTTATGGAAGTACATCAGCAGAAGCGTTGACGGTAAGAGGCATGAGTTCAAATTGGAAGGGTAGAGGTGATCAGGGGAGATTAAAGTCTAGGTCAGGTTTCATAGATCTAAAGAAGAATCAGTGAGCTTTATGCAAAGAGTTAGGGCACTGGAAGGTTGATTGTCCAAAGGCCAAAGATAAGAAGTCTAAGACCGAGGCAAATCTTGCACAGGTGGTCAATACTCATGCCAATACTTCACAAGCGGATGGATCGGACTCAGACTCATCGGTATTTTCTTTCTCTGTTACTACTCCTACTGTTGGTTACTTATAATTCTGAGTGGATCTTAGGTACATGAGCTACCTATCATGTGTGCCCAAATAGGGATTGGTTTTCTAGCTTTGAGAAGCTAGATGGATGTTTTGCTGTCATGAGTGATGATCATCTGTGTAACGTGAAAGGGATAGGTACAGTCCGCATCAAGATGATTGATGGGATAGTACGAGAATTGAAGAAAATGAGGTATGTATCTCAACTCAAAAGGAATCTTATTTCAGTTGGTGCTTTGGAAACGTCGGGTCTTATGGTATCTGTACGAGATGGTGTTCTCAAGATGACCAAAGGCTCAATAGTGGTTATGAATGGCGTCCGCCGAAATAATCTCTACTACTTGAAGGGTAGTATAGTTACATGTCAGGTGAAGACTTCTATTTTTTCAGATGTTTATACACACAGGTCTGGCAGATGAGGCTCGGACACAGAAGAGAAAAGTCTTTGCAAGCGCAGCAAAGAAGGGATCATTGGAAGATGCATCTATCTCCAACATGAAATTAGGTTAACACGGTCTTCTGAACAAGAAGACAGGTGAAATTCAACATTACTTCTCATCACTCTGAAGGTCTTCTTGATTGTGTTCACGTAATTATTTAGAGACCTGCTAAGATTGCATCGCTTGGAGGTTATCGGTACTGTCTTTTTTATTGATAATTTATCTAGACATTATTGGATATATCCCATGAAACAAAGGTTTGAAGCCCTAGGTATGCTGGTGAAGTGGAAGGATATGATGGAGAAACAGACTGGTAGGAAGTTCAAGGAGCTACAATTTGGTAATATTGAAAGATATAAGAACCAATTCCTATAATTTGGCAAGAATACTAGTATTGGTACTCACTTACAAATAGAATACATGGGTTAGCTAAGGAGATAAACCATTCCTTACTGGAGAAAGCTCGGTGTTTGTTGTCTAATGCACGATTAGACAAATTGTTTTGAGCTGTCATCGACTGCGATAAGAGGTAAATCTCCTCTAGAAGTTTGGTCCGAAAAAGCTGCTCTAGATTATACTTTGCTGCGGGAATTTGAAAGACCGGCCTACTTTAGTGCCAAAGATGGCAAGGTGAATCCGCGAGCAAAGGAGTTTATGTTTTTGGATGTCAAAAGAAATATGAAAGGTGTCAAGATTTTGACGTGAATACATCGTGAAGGTTGATTAATATCAGATTTGGCAGTTTTTTCTGGATCTGTTTTGAGTCCGAGTTGGATTCAAGTTTCCTTTATTCTGATTGAAGTTGTTTTGAGTCCGAGTTGGATTCAAGTTTCCTTTATTCTGATTGAAGAAGTTTGTTTAGGACTAGGAGAGTTCTATGGTTTATAAATAACTCCTTAGGGGTGGCCTTTAATGTATTCCAAGAGAATCCCATGAATTTGTAATTCTTAAGGGTGTAATTCATTCAAGTGAGAAATTCATGAGAGAAGCTTAGCCATAATGGTTCACTGTTCTTGGCGGCCATCAAAGACTTGTAATTTCTCAGCGTGAGGTGTAAGTAATTCCTATTGTACTCTCCTAAAGTTTTAATAAAGTTTCTCCCCTTTCTCATGTGGACGTACACACGATCTGTTTGATCAGTGGAATCACATTATATTGTTTGTTGACTTTTTATTTACTTTGGAATATCTTCTTCTGTTCTTCAAGTTGCCTTAGTAGATCCTGAGGTTCGTATTCGTTATGCCGCCCCAGTCGATCCGGTCGTGGGAGCGTCCTCTCTTGAAATCACAACAATTGATATCTGAGCATATAGATTGTTTCCCAACAATTGGTATCAGAGCAAGGTAACTTAAAGAAGTCTGCGACCAAGTTCGATATTCAGAAGTTTGATGACGTCATCAATTTCAGCAGGTAGCAGATTAGGATGAACGCCATCCTGACCCAGAGCGGGTTGAAGAAAGCATTACTAGGGAGGGAGAAAAAGCCTCAAGACATGAAGGAAGAAACTTGGTAGGAGTTGGATGAGAAAGTCTTGATAGCTATTCAGCGTTGCTTGACGGATAAAGTGTTGGATGAGTTTTCTACAGAGAAAACAGCATCATCGCTATGTGAGCGACTTCAGGATTACTATCTGAAGAAGTCGTTGGCAAATCGGTTGACTCTGAAGCAGCGTCTCTTTCTTCTTCGCATGCATGAAGGTATACCATCAAGTCTTACATTGTAAAATTTTTCTCTATTATCAATGATCTAGATAAGATAGAGGTTAAGATAGAAGATGATGATCAATCACTTCTATTACTGTATTCTTTACCTTCTTCATATAAAAGCTTTAGGAAAACTATCGTCTATGAAGACAAGTCAACAATTAAGGTCAATGAGGTCAAGAAGCTGTTTGGTGGGAGAAGGTTCCTTGTAAAATTTACTTGAATCAAATGAAAGATTACAACAGATTAACACTCCGACTACAAGAGAGAGAAGATGTTTAGACTTGAATCTCCCCTTTGTTTAATGCTGGGTTCTTGATGTGGCGGTGGAAAGTGAATCTTGTTTTCCGTTGACCGGGTGAACGTCAGGACCTCTTGGGGAATCTTCTCTTTCGATGGCAGACGGAGTAACACAGCTCCTGTCGACTAGGAATCTCAAAGAGATTATAAGCAAAGATTAACTTGTATGCAGCAAGTTGCCTGAAGAGTTGAACTCTCTTTTTCGATGGAAGTCTCGGGGCTTCTATAGCTTACAAGCGAAATTCTTCTCCAAGAATTATCTGATCAACCGACCCCTTCTCCATAGCAAACGGGGCTATTTATAGAGGTTTCAGAGGTGAACGTGTCGCCCTAAAAAATGCTCCATAATGGGGGTTAACTTCCTCATTATATGGGCAGTGATTGACCCAATAACGAGGGCAGTTATAACTGATACGCGGGTTCTGACCCTCGCGCCTTGGTGCTGCAGTGACGCAGAGACGCAGGTTTCAACTCTCGCGTCTTAATACTACAGTGGTGCTGAGACGCGGGTTTCGACCCTCGCGCCTTGATGCTGCAGTGATGCTGAGACGCGGGTTTCGAACCTCGCGTCTTTTTGCTGCAGTGATGGCTATGATTAGCCCTGCGTCTGGAGTTTGGACTCTGCTTTTTGATGACTTGTCTTTAGTGATTTTTAGACAGCCTACAAAACCCCCTCCAAAGTTTTCGATATTCCGCGGTTGACTGGGACGGATTTCGAAATACTTTAGACTTTGGTTGAGTTCATATTTCTCATGATTGGACTGACAATCATTTTGAGATGCTCTGAGCTTGATCCTGTCTGGAATGTGGTCTTCGTGAGTGTACTGTGAAACCCTTTGAAGCCGCCAGAAATGATCGTAGCGAGTGTCTAGATACACGGCCTAGACCTCCACAGTGCTCTGGGTTTGTTGTTGGTGTACTTTGAACTAGGGGTAAACAGTCATCTGCTTGTGCCAGTGTACTGTTGAACTGAATTGCAGAAGCAAAGACTGAATACAAGTCTTGTAGACGCAGGAGTCCTGTTGCTTTAAAGACGCGACTCTTGTAGGGATGCGCCTTTTGAGATGAAGACGCAGCTTTCGCTTTGTGAACTAGGCGCGACTTTGGCCTAGTTGAAGAGGCGTAACTTTTTTAAGGAACGCGGTTTTCCGTTAAACACGTATCCGTGTTTTAGGCGCGATGCCACGTGTCCGGCAGAGTTGAGGGGACATTTTTCTTTTGGCGCGCAAATTTTGCATTGCATTTAATATGCACGCCACGCGTCAGACGGGGATTAGGCGTCGAGCCAAGCGCCGCGTATCTCTGCGAATCACTATGCCTATAAAAGACAACAGTCTTTCAAGAGTCATCATTAGACTCTTCTTCTTCGCTGAGCCTTTTAGGGTTAAGAAAAGCTCGAAGCTTTTTTCCATTTTCACCATCTTCATGGCGTGTTTGTTTCACCGCAAAACGTCGCAAAACGCAAGTTGTAAAACTTCTTTTCCATTTTTCGTTGTTTGTTTCGCTGAAAAATAAGTTGCAAAATGCAACTCTTCTTTTCCCATTTGCAGTTGCTACAGTTAAATTTGTGGTCATGTAAATATCACTTTTACACTCATATTTTCCCACTTGCAGTTGGTACAGTTAATTTTGTGGTCATGTAACTCTCACTTGTAGTACACTTACAGTTTAAAATAGTTACTTGATAATCAATATATAATTTAATATTATTAAATATTTAATATTTTAAATAGTGTTCAATTTCTTATTTAATTATTTAATTATTTTATATTTTTCGTCTTTAATTTTTTTATTGTTTTTAATATTGTTTTAATATTTAATATTTTACTATTTTAATTTAATATTTTTATGTAATACTTTATTATTTTATTAATACTTATTCCATTTTTTATTATTTTATTTAGAGTTAATATTTTATTAATATAACAATATTATACTTTAATATAAAATTATTATATATTTAATTATTTATTTTTAATATAAAAATTACTTTATTAATATCATAATAAATTTATTATTATATTAATATTTTTTATGTTAATATTGTAATAATAATTCAGTATAATAATACTATAATGATAATTTATTATTAAATTATAATTATATTTTACTTTGTTAATATTATATTTCTATAATATTACAATAATATTATAATAAAATTTATATTATAATAATTTTCAAGTATTTTTAATATTATAATATTATAACTATATTTTATTATTTTTGTAATATTTTTTAATATTTATATTTTATTAGTATTCTTAAAATTTTATTAATGTTCTTTAGATTTTATATTATTTATTTAGTTAATATTTTAGTAATATTTTACTATTTATACTAATATTTTATTAATATTATTGTTATAAATAAAATATTAAGATTATTAATTTTTTATCTCAAATTTATTAATACAATTTAATTTGCAATAGTAGATTTAATTTAATAGTATTTATAATATTTAAATCATTGCTACAGTTAATTTTGTGGTCAACTTTTCCACTTACACTTTTACATTACTAACCAAACACCGTAAAACACAATATACTTTACCATTTACACTTTTACTTTATCAACCAAACATCGTAAAACACAATATACTTTTCCATTTACACTTCACTTTATCAACCAAACACCGTAAAACAATATATTTTCTCTGCTACAGTTCACTTTTTCCATTCTCATTTTACAACTTACGACTTGCGATGTTTTGCAATGAAACAAACAGGCCCTCAATACCGCTTCCACGGTTGCGATGGCACCAAAAGCCAAGCATGTTGCTTCATCCTCGAAGGCTGTTGCTCCTGAGACTCAAATGGGCGGTTCTTTCATGCATGAGGCCCCTATTTCAGGTAGTACAACCATCTGATCTGAGTTTCCGCCATTAAAGGGGCTTATAGAGTTCTTTCAACTCCTAAGTCCCTCTTGAATGTGAACCGCCAACACGAGCTCATGCCCGTGTTTGATCTTCAGGCGCGGTTCTTGAATTGGTGGACAAGATGCGAGTTTGATGACTTCTGCATCTTTGTTTCATCAATCTGAGTCCGTATCTGTTTGCTGAACGCGGGCCTCATTGAGCCCTGTGTCTTGAGTTAGCACTCAAAATTTTTTCTAAGTGTGAGGAGTTCAGACGCGGACTTCTTATAATTTTTGCGTCTTGTAAGATCAGACGCAAGTTTTAATGAATCTCGCGTCTGAGTCCGATACTTAGAAATTTTTCTAAGTCCTGAATTTTAAAGTGCGGGCTTCATGCTAGCCTCGCGTTCTTTGAGTCTGGACGCAGATTTTGATGATCTCCGCGTCTGGATTAATACCCGCGTCTCAGTTTTCAAACACTTAACCATTTTCTTTCAGATTTCTGATCAAGTGTTGTTCTCTTTGCAGTACGATACTCCTCCAACGCTTTGTCCAAGAAGTGTCACTTTGGGCATGTAGGTGGCGCTGATCGTAATCTGACCTTTGTGCTGCAGAAAACTGCTTCTGTGACTACTGGTAAGTCGAAGGAGCGCAAGGAGAGGATCTCTAAAGCCAGTATGATGACCCTTCGAGAGATTATCTCTGATGGACTGTTTGAGACAGATTCTCGCACTCCATTACGGAAGCCTGTCTTCTTCTTTGGTGACGACATTGACGAGGAAGATAGGATTTTGCACGACGGAGATTATAAGTGGCTCCGTCAGATAGGGGATAGGAGGTTTTTTCTTCCCAATATGGAGAGAATGTATCCCCTATCTTACCTTCAGCATATGTCTATTCACCGCGCGATGGATTGGGATCTTTCCCGATTTGTCTCTGGTGTCTCTCTTGGCAGACTAGGTGCCAATGAAATATACTCTGCCAGCCATGGGAAAGAGGTCTTTGGTTTATTCCCCGGATTGGTCAGGTCTGAATATCCGAGAGGGGAAACCCCTCAGCTTGGCACCACCTTCATCAACCAGTTCATGAAGGTCAGCGGTGATTTTCCCGTCGACTTCCGCCCGCTCAGGTGGGTTCATTCTTCTAACAGATCCTGGTGGGGCAAGATGGTTGGATTCGTCCTTGTCGAACTTGGAGCCTTGCTGGAACAAGTGGGGTTGTACCACTCAATCAGGGCTGTGCAGTATGGCCTCCCGCAAAGTTCCCATAATTTCTATGGCATCCTGGAGCACTATAATCCTTTGACGGGCACATTTTTCACCCCGGTCGGAGAGATGGGGCTCGCTCTTCATGAGCTGTATGAAGTCTCAGGGCATGTTATGGGAGATGCCCCTTATGAAGAATACGTTCCGACTTCTGAAGAACTTCATCTCTTGAAGAGGAGAGCCCTCAAGTATACGAGACATACTAGGAAGTGTTGTGTCACTTCCATATCTGTGGTCAAATAACCTCCTGGAGGAACAGGGGTGTTAAGCAGATGTCCTGGGCGAGCTTATTCAACGGTATAAATGAGAAAGATAGCCCAGTGACCAGTCTGACTCCTTGTACTGATGAAGAAATCGCTGAGAGGATCAACGCCTCTACATGCTCTTACACCACGGAGTCAAATGAGGATACTTTCAAACCTGACACGATTTTTGAAAGTTTTCATCATCAAGCCCGAGTTCCCATTTCTGACCGGGCGCTATTGGCGGGCTTTCTTATGCTATGGCTGAAGCGTTGCGTGGTGCCAACACTGCCACATGAAGTAATTGTCGCCGATGTAGTGTACCCGGCGGTTTTATTGGCCTACGGAAAGTCTATCGCCCTTCTTCCAGCAATGGTGGCTGGAATTTAAAGTGGATTACGGGCTCTGGTTAAAAGCCTGTGCCAAGTGGAGGCGATTGTCGACTCCAAGGGTAGACCAGAGGTTGACTCGGAGGGAAGGCCAAGAGTAAAGACCCCTAACCCCAGGATCGAGCTTCCATATACGTACTTGGTGGCTTGGTACGTTATGCACTGCCCTCCACTGATGACGGCGGTGCCTCTGTCTGAGGGGTTTGTCCCTTTTGTGCAAAAGCTAGAGAATTCGAGCTGGTCCAACTACTATATGTTCTACGTCTGAAAATGTATTCTGAATGCTTCGAACTACCAGCTCGACCGTTGCTTCCCCGAGATTACTGGTGCATCTTACGGGGATAAATTTTCCGATCTTGCGGGACCAGATGATTTCACAAGACTGTCATCGGGAGTCTTCTGGTGGCTGATTAATATTCGGCCTGGGTATCTGCTCTTTCGGCAAGGGAACTCATGTACGATCGAGCCTTATATGCCGAGCCGTTTTGCTCGACAATTCGACTATGATCAATTATATATCGGTAACCCCAATGCTAATCTCTCCTTCAGTAGGAATTTGTTTGAAGGTGTTCGGGCATGGTATTATAGCGTGGTTGGAGGGACAAAAGCTGTTTTCAGCTTGCCTCACAAGACGCCCAACTGTTACACTAGCCTTAGCTTCTGTACTTGATACTCCCTGGCTAGCAAGATGCCTGGTTTCTTAATAAATATCTCATACATTAAGAGCATCAAGGCGTCTTATAAGGACAAATTGGAGTCCAACAAACGCGCGCGAGGTATGGAGGAATACCAGGCAGCCGAGAAAGAGGCAGGAGGGGAAATAGGGGCGGGACCGAGAGCAGCAGCACCCAAGGAGTAGCCCGTTAAAAAGGGTCGGCAGGCTGTGTCTAAACGTTCCCATGGCTCTACTTCCAAGGGTGAGCCTATCCCGAAGAAAGCCAGAAGAGAATCGGAGGCTGAAGCTTCATTGTCCGATGTAGTCCCTTCTGGTGTTGAGGAGCAGAGGGAGGAAGAGGAAGAGGAAGAGGAAGAGGAGATTCCCTCTCTTCGTCCTCGTGGTCTACGCAGCAGGGGCCCCATGATCCTGGAAGAAGGAGAATTTGCAAGTGAACCCATCATGGCTGAAGAGGCTGAGCAACCCGAAGTTGACTTGGTAGGGAGGGATAACGTTGAAATCTCAGGGGTTTCAACTCAGCCTGGGCCTTCTTCAGTTAATGAGAGGAGGGCTGAAATGCAACAGCCTGGGTCTCCCAGTGTATTGATGCCTACTTCACGGGTTATTGATCCCAGTCCTACTACTGGGGTGCTCAGTAGTAAAGTCTTGATTGCTGAGCCTGCTTGTGTTGAACTGTCATCTTCATCGTCCGAAGAACATGGGTATTATTCCGGCGAAGAAGTTGATTTCGGCGATGAACCCACTCTTCCTGATACGAGCAAATTTTCGCATATTTCAGAGGAAGAGATACAAGGATGCGACCCTGTGACTGCTTCACCGATAGCAATAATTGCTGCTACCGAAGGTACTTTCCTTATTATTTTTTTGAACCGTCTCCTTCTCAAGTTAGGGAAGGGTTCTGACATTTACTTTTGATTTTAAGGGCTGGCTGTCGACAGTGAAGCCACCACCTCCTCTCATATCGAAGAGATGATTCAAGAGCTTGCCCAGCAAGAGGGCCCTGAGGTTCCTATCACCGGGATGCCTCAAGAAAGTGCGACCGTCGGGGTCGGGGAGACCTCAACCCCACACGACATATCCAGGAATTCGCCATCTTCAGACCCTCGACTTGGTAAGAGAATACTGACGTATTGAATATTCTTCTTTTTATTGTCATTACTGACGTTTTAGTAGTTTGCAGAGAGCGCTGGAGTAGCTCAAGTAGAGAATCCTGCGGCAAGTATTGACGCAGAAGGTAGTACAGTTCAAACCTCGACCGGGGAACCCGATGTCGCAAGGTTTGCTGTCACTTCCGTCGCAGTGGAGGTCGCTATGACGATAACCGTTCCGGAGGTATCGACGACTATCTCAGTACCTGACGAACCTATCGTCGGCCTCACTCCTGCACAAAATGAACCGACTCCCGTTTCTCGCCCTGTCATGGAAAGGGGGTCCGGGAGTACATCAGCAGAGTTCTCTCCAGTTAATGACATCATGGAAGAGCTAGCACGTCAAATGGTGCAACAATTTTTTACTTCCATGAGATCTTGTATTGACCTCATCCTTTCTGGGGGCAGCTCTTTCGAGTTTGCCCGAATACTTCTCGAAAATCAGATCGAGAAATTGGTCATACTGGGAGTCCTTCGCAGGCTAAGGCATGCCTGATGCTGGTGGAGCAGCTGAGGAGCCACCTAAAGGAGCTCAAGACTCTGGAGAATGCTGGCTCAGTAGATGAGGCCCGGATAACTCTGAGTAAGCTTCTTGCCGCTCAAGAACATGAGCGAAAGGAGATGGAGGAACAAATAGCTGAAGAGGCCCGCCATCTCCAGCATTTTCAAGCTGACCACTAAAGGCTGATTGGCGATTCGAAGGAATCTGAAATCGTCATACTGAGTGCAGAGCAGGTTATTGCCACTGCTCGAGCTACCATAGCCAGGGCACAAGCCTTGATCGAGATTAATGAGCAGAAGCTAGCCGCTGCTAGAAAAAGGCTGGAGGAGCTGGAAAATGCCAGGGCACAGGTTGAAGAAAACCTCTGTGCTCATTCCTCCAGATTGGAGTCTCTTCAAGCGTAACTGGCTGCGAAGAGATTTTTGTCTGAGGAGCTGCGGGTCCAAGCCTTGATGGAGACTGAAAAGGCACGTCAGCACGAGATGCATCGTCTCCGGGAACAAATCCGTTCTTTGGCGAAGCAGGATTATTAGCCTTCTTCTCCTTTTTGTGTTGTTCATCTTTTTTTTAACACTCTATTTGTCAAGAGTGTCTGTATTACTTTTATCATTTTGAATCAAATAATAAAAGTCTTCCAAGTTTTTTTTTGCTCGCTGTCGATGAACTCAATTTTCATAACCGTAGTCTTTGACTGTTTGTAAAACGTAGTCTTTAGTCGGCCATGAACAACAAACTCAGGTTGAACTGAGTTCTTGAGTGAGACGCGGTTTTCATTCATAATGGAGACGCGATCCTGGGGGACGCGACCCTAAGTCATTATTGAAGACGCCATTCAAGCTTATCAAGGAAGACACGCGAACCTTCCTTTCCGATAAGGGCGCAGTTTTATCTTAAAGACAAAAGGGCGTTGTTCTGAAACGCAAATTTGTGTTCTTCAATAAAGGGGACGCGACCCTCATATTTATGAAAGGACGCAGATCCATAGACGCGGCCCTTTATTCTGTCAGGGTGCAGTGGAAGCGCGATCTTAGGCTCTTCAAAAACTGATGCATGGATCCCAGATAATTGATGGGGGCGCGGCACTGGTTTAATAGAGATGCATCTCTGGACCCTTGATAAGGCGCAAACTCAGGCTGTATTGAGTTTATGATAAGAATACAACTGTCATCTCGCAATGGAGACGCAGTTCCGGGCTCCTCGAGAACGATGTAGGCCTTCTCTGGTCGTTGAGGACGCAAGCTTCATAACGCAGCTTTCAAGATGATGCGGACTCAAGACTCAATCTCTGAATGGATCCAATTCGCTGAGGAGACGCGGCTCTGAATTACTCTCAGAAACGCGATCGCGGATCTCTTAGCAGAAATGAAAAGAACGCAGCCTTCGAGTTTATGAAGGGACGCAGGTTTCAGGACGCGACCTTTCAATCTGTGCTTGACGCGACCTCCCAAGTGTCACATGCGACCCGTTTTAATGGTCTGGTTGGACCTTTAAATGCCAAGTTGGCGTTGACGATTGGGGATTTGCGTCCTCGATGTTTCCCGAAGCGACAATCTACGCGTCAGCTCTTCATTGGGCTTTGGCATTAATATCTTTAAATGTCAAGTCGGCGTTGACGATTGGAGACTTGCGTCCTTGACGTTTCCGAAACGGCAATCCACGCGTCAGCTTTCTATTGGGCTTCGACGTACGTGCGGGAATTAAGGCCGATGGCTCTGATTTTTACGCCATTAATCACAGGCCTTACGGGTTACTAATAAATAGGCCTCGCCCCCTTAACAGTCCATTGCTTAGACTGTTTCCCCTTAAGAGTGGGCGCTCTGAGGGACTTCATCTTGACTTAATCTTCTTCTTTCAATGGGATGTACCCCCATGGACAGCAAAGACTCAAAGCTTTCATGCTTTCCTTTAATCTTTCCTGAAGATTATCACTGTCAAGTGATTTCAAGATCAAAAAATGTCTCTCTGAGTACCTTTTATATCCGCGCCTTGATGCAGAAAGTTCAACCTCTAGAGGGTTCTTCTGCGGGTAGGAATCAATTATCACCATGAAATACTCAGTCCAACTGAGTTTTGGTTTTGCTGTCCCTTGAAGAGATTCACTCTCTTGACCTTCTCTTGAAGCCTGACTGGTGCGCCCATTATTTGGAAGTCGCGCCTTTTAGACTTCTTGATGAAGCGCGAGTTGATTGAGCCTGAACTCTAACTCAAAGTCCTTTAGACGCAAGTATGATGAACTCTGTACCTGGACTGTGAGACGCGAGCTTTGCATATAGAGCTCGCGTTTGAGGGTGTTAACTTCAAAGAACTTTAATTCTGGTCAAGGGCTTCAGACTTGGATATAGCAACCCTTGTTTCTCAAACAAGGATGTGGCAACTTTCGTGTCTGGTTCCCTTTGCGTCAATTATTTTGGACGCGGGTCTAACACTTGATCGCGTTCAGATCTGTGTGCATCTAGAATCCACAACTTCGATCGCGTCTGTTTCTGTCGCAACAGGATTTTGACTTTCTGCGCGGGTTATCCCTGCGTCTGAAGTCTACAGGTATAGCCGCGTCTGTTCTTTAATCTTTCTATTTCAGGATTCTAACCTTCTGGTTTTTACTCCTCACAGGTAGCCTCAATCATCCTTTCGCATATTCGCTGGGCCCTTGGGAGAATATATCGGCCAGCGAACCTGTTCGATTGTCGACCATTGGAGGAGAAGTCACGGCTCCTGTTTATGGGAGACGAGGATTTGCGCGACGGATGGCATCCATCAAGACCTCATTGGACATAATGCACCGCCAGTACCCTCGGGCTCGTCATGGTTATAGTGGGTATGGCGGTGGATATGGTGGTGGGTATGGTCTTCTTGCAGGTCACGGGAAAGAGGACGTCACCTGTAAGGTCTCGAATTCTCCCTTCACCAATCTTATCCCAGAAGTGACATCGACGAAAAATTCATGCTCATTGGATGGCTTTCTGGTGGTGGAGATGTTTGTCAACGAAGGACTATGGCCCACACCAGTTGGTCGGGTGGAATCAGAAGGTTCTGCTGCATTTCGACCTCAAGAAACACCATTGTTCTCAGCCAACAATGGACTCCTTCGATGTTTACGTCATGCATCATGATGTAATCAACATCCGATCATCACAACATTGCTCGGCCCTTGTTTGGCGCTCTTCCGAACATCTTGTATTTGGAGTAGTGAGACTACTTTAAGGAGTGAGTGCAACCTTTTACTGAGAGAGAGGGACTTCTTTGTACTCCTTTATTGTAACACTCAATCTTATTGTATAAGAGAGCGTCTTGTATCACTTTAATATGTCTGGACATAAATAAAAGTGACACTTCTTTTTTCTTGTCTCCTTCCATTGTCTTGAATTCCCTTTTTGTATTGAAAATCAGACGAAATGGAAGTAAAAAGATTTTTGACTTGCTAAAAATATGATAATACTCCTAACGAGTCAGAGTCTGTAGGAAAATCTTGTTTCAGGAAATTCAACAATACTGTCAGAGGTGTAATATTAACTTGACAGAAGTAAGATAATTCTTATAGACCTGCCAATCTATAAATGAGAATGACAAGTGGAATTTGTACCCCCAGGGAGGATGAGTTTTCATCAGAGGTTTGGAATTAACTTGACCAAGACCCAGCTGGGAATTTAGTGAAAACACTGTTAACGGTGTAATGTTAACCTGATAATGTTTTTTAAGTGGACTTGTTATTCTGTTGACGAGGATAACAAGTGAGACTAGACTCACGGGGAATCTAGGAGGACTTTTTTCGTTAGAGGTGTGATATTAACGTAACGGGTTGAATACAGTCTTGTCAGAAGTGTGATGTTAACTCGACAAGGGTGTGAGTCAGAGGTGTAATATTAACTTAGCTCAAAAGGATTCCAGCTTTATTTGGGAAAGCTGAAAGTGTCACTGTCATAGGTGTAATGTTTAACTTGGCAGTGAGGGTAATGCTAGAGGTATAATTTTGAACCTGGCATTGGTCATCTCGACTTCGACGAGGAAGTCCGAGGGAAAGTCATGGCCATAGGTGTATTGTTGAACTTAGCAATGACCTGGATGCTAGAGATGTAGTATTAAACTTAGCATCGTTTATTTCAGCTTCGATATGGAAGTCTGAGGGAAAATGACTGTCAGAGGTTTAATATTGAACTTGGCAGCAACTCAATCACTGTTAGAAGTGTAATGTTAAACTTAACAGTAATTTGTCAGAGGTGTGGTATTAACTTGACAGAAATTTGCTCGCGATGGGAGTAATTTGAGGACCTGCCATTCTACTGATGAGAAGTGACAAGTAGAATTTAAAATGTCAGAGGTGTAATTTTAACTTGACAGTGATTGATTTGCGATATAAGCAATCTTGAAGACTTATCATTCTATTGATGAGAGTTGACAAGTGAAGTTTGAAGTGTCAGAGGTGTAGTGTTAACTTGACAAATTTGACAACTTACTACTCCATCTATAGCTGAGACAAGTAAGATTTGCACCTACTAGGTAGTATTGAGATTTTTCATTGCCAGAGGTATAATGTTAACATAGCAATGACTGCATTTTGTAGACCTACCATTCTGTGTATGAGAATTGATAAGGGATTTTGGAGGAGAGAGTGGGACTAAGTCCACTGCAAACCCTCAGCTATTAACGGATTTGGTGTGCCTTTACCAACTACCGTTTGAGTTGGGCTAACCATGCTATTCCCCTCAGCATGATGAGTTGTCGAAGAGTTATGTTGGGCTTAGAAGCCAACATTTTCCTCTGTCCTTAGCCGTCGGAGGCGTCGGACGTTAATGAAGAGAGCAATATTAAAACCCAAGTTTCGCTTTCTGTTTCTTTCTCAATATTTACATCATGCATAATGGTGCAGTCAGTGCCCGATTAGCTTGTCACCGATCTACTGTGATGTGATCTAGTAAAGAAAAGAAACTTTTCTTGGATCTGAAGCTTTGATTAGAGGTGTAATATTAACTTGATCAGAGGAAAAGTATTATTAAGGATAGTACTTCTTCAAAAATCTGCCGTTGATCGGCATCATGAGTGTATCACCGTTTGAAGTTATGAGGCGATATGCTCCATTTGAGTAAACTGACTCTACTACAAATGGTCATTCCCATTTGAGCTGGAATTTTCCTTTTGTCTTATGTGTCATCACCATAGGTCTTTTGACGGCTAAAATGAGGTCATCTTTCTTGAAAGTTCGCACCTTAACTTTCTTGTTGAAGGCTCGGGTAATCCGGGCTTGGTAAAGCTCGATTTGTTATTGGGCTTGCAGACGTTTATCATCTAAGGCTTCCAATTCTTGAAACCGCAGTCGATGCTTCTCCTCCTTTGTCATCTCTGCTGTCAAGGCGACGCGTGGAGATGGAATTTGGATTTCTAGTGGAAGTACGGCTTCACACCCATATACCAAAGAAAATGGCGTAGCTTTAGTTGGGGTTCGAACAGTTGTGCGTAGGCCCATAAGCATTCACCTAATTTGTCATCCCAGTCACGCTGACTTTTCGAGACAAATTTCTTAAAAAGCTTGCCAATGGTCTTGTTGAAAGCTTCTGCGAGACCATTAGCGGCGGGGTAATATGCCATTGAGGACACACTCTGGATTCTGAACTTAGTGCAGAACCTCTGGAAGGCTTGACTGATGAACCGGGGTCCATTGTCATGGACGATTCGCTGAGGTACACCAAAACGGTAAATGACGTGATGTTTAACGAATTTGATCACATCAGATGACTTTACCTCCTTCAAAGGAATGGCTTCAGCCCATTTAGAGAAGTAATCAGTTATGGCTAAAATGAACCGATGTCCTTTTGATGATGGTGGGCTGATAGGGCCAACTACGTCCATGCCCCACATCTCAAATGGCCAGGCAGAAGTTATAGAGTGGAGGTATCCTGGTGCTTGATGGATAAAATCACCATGCACTTGGCAGGCGTGACATCTTTTGGCATAAGTGATAGCGTCAGGGATCATCTTAGGCTAATAATATCCCAACCTTTGGAGTCGATCCCCAAGTTTTGGGCCAGGTTGATGGGCTCCACACATGCCGTCATGGGCTTCTTTCAATACCTCCTGTGTCTCTTTTTGTGATAGGCAGCGAAGCAAGATCCTGTCATGCGATCGACGATACAATGTTCGTGTGATCGCATTATAGTAGAATTTGAGGGCTTTCCTTCTAATGGCAGCTGCTTCTTTGGTATCATCAGGCAGGATGCCGTACAAGACATAATCAATGTAAGGGAATCGCCAGTCTCTAGGCTCTGGGCCGATTGACGACTCAAGAGCTTCTTTAATTTGACAATCTCCTGTTGGCTTCTGGTAATCCTCAGAAGCAATTATCGGGCAATACAGGTCGTGGCTGTGGACAAGTATTTTCTCTACTACTCCAGCTGGAAGGGCTAAAGAGGCAACGAGAGACGCCAGTGCATCTGCATGCGCATTTTGCTGGCGGGGTACATGGTCGATGTAAAAGTTTATGAACTTCCCGGCCATGTGGACAGTTGCGTTGTAATAGGGTACTAGATATTCATGTCTGACTTCGTACTCCCTACGAACTTGGTTGACGATAAGTTTAGAGTCACCATATGCCTCGAGATTTTTAACGCCAATCTCATCGGCGAGTTGCATTCCAATCAAAAGGGCATTGTACTCCGCTACATTGTTGGAACAAGGCTCGGTTAACGAGACGGCTCGAGGAATCACATAGTTCTGTGGGGAGACGAGTACTACCCCTACTCCTGCTATGATATGTCCTTTCGGGCCTGTTCTCGATGCACCGTCAAAGAAAAGTCGCCACACTTGTCTCTCAAAAGATGTCTGGGTCAGGCATACTTCAGTGACCTCGTCTGGGAGATCTTCGTAAAGTTCGGCTGCCCTCGGATCTGGATGCTCAGCCAGGAAATCCGCCACCGCTTGTCCCTTCACGGCTCTTTGTGGTAAAAAGAGCATTTCATATTTGGGATAGCAGTATGGCCTATTTTGCCAATCAGCCGTTTAACGATGATGGCTTTGTCATGAGTAACCTCAAAGGGTTAACCTTTGATATGACGTTTATAGTTTGGCCTACCAAATAGTGTCGCATTTTCTGAACAGCGAACACCAATGCCAAACATTCCTTCTCGATCGGGTTGTATCGATGTTCGGCCCCAATCATGGTTCTACTCAAATAATAGATTGCTTGCTCGTGTCCTTGATCATTGTTCTGGGCTAGTAAAGCTCCTAAAGAATGATCCATTGCTCGGACGTATATCAGGAAAGATTTTCCGGACACCGGAGCTGTAAGGACTGGTGGTTGTGTGAGGTATTGTTTAATTTCCTCAAACGCTTGCTGGCAAGCGTTGTCCCAAATGAACGAGACACCCTTTTTCATTAATTTGGTAAAGGGTTGACATCTTCTGGAGAGATTTGAGATGAACCTTCGGTGTATGCCAATCGTCCTTGCAATCCCCTGAGTTCTCTGAGATTCTGTGGAGGTTGCATCTCCTGAATGGCACGAATTTTTTCCTGGTCCAAGTGAATCCCTGTGGAAGTTACCGCGAACCCTAGGAATTTGCCGCTGGCCACCCCCAGGAAGGATTTGGTAGGGTTCATCTTCAACTGATGGGTCCGCATGATGTCAAAGATTGCCTTTAAATCGGCTATGTGATTACCTTTGGCACGGCTTTTTACTGCAATGTCGTCAACATAGCATTCCACCGTTTTGCGTATGTGTTCATGGAAAATGGCATTCATGGCCCTTTGATATGTCTCCCCCGCATTCTTTAGTCCGAAGGGCATGACGGTGTAGCAGTATACCCCCAGTGGTGTCCTAAAAGAGGTATGTTTTTCATCATCAGGATACATTTTGATTTGATTATACCCTGAAAATCCATCCATGAAGGACATTCGCTCGAATCCACACGTATTGTCAATCATGACATCCGTGATTGGCAGTGGGAATTCGTCCTTGGGATAGGCCTCGTTTAGATCGCGAAAATCAATGCAGATCCGGATCTTTCCGTTCTTTTTAGCAACGGGGACGATGTTGGCTACCCAATCAGGATGTTGTTCTTCCCTAATGAATCCAGAGTCTATAAGTTTTTTGACTTCTGATTGAATTGTCTCCATTACTTCTGGACGGAACCGTCGCTGCTGTTGTTTGACCGGCTTTACGTCCGCATTAATGTTGAGGCGATGCATAGCCACTCGAGGATCAAGTCCAGGCATGTCCACGTAATTCCAGGCGAAAACATCTATGTATTCTCGCACAAGAGATATTAAATTTTCTTTCTCGGAGGGCGACAAGCTTTCGCTTATAAAAATGGGCTTAGGATTAGCCTCATCTCCTAGGTTAATCTGAACAACCTTATCCTCTGTGGGTGGCTCGCGCTGTTCAAAGCGAGTATCCCAAAGAGCATTTAAGTGTTTGATCCAAGGATCTGTATCAGATCGGGTCATTTCTTCATCCCTGTCTTCCAGGTGGCTTGTTGAAACCATATTCACTGAAAGTTCTTTGAAGATGTTGCCGACACTAACATCTGACTCCCACGATGACGTGCCCGATGAGTAATCATGGCATAATGACTCTTCAGAGTCAGAGGCTGATGGGATCGGGGTTGACACATAGCCCAACCCCCTGCGAGTCTGATGATAATAATCAGGGGTTTTCCCTTTTGGCACAAAAGATCGAAGTAGTGTTCTCCTTCCTTTGCCGAAATTCAACCCTGGACCGTTTGTCAGATCATACCCATGCTTTCCATCATTCTGAGTGCATTTGGCTCATAATGACCGAACTGAGGGGGTTCCTTCTCGCTTTCTGATTCTTCACGGGACATCGGTTTGGATTTAATTCGTCCGAAAAGAATTAGTTTTTGGCCTTTCCGTCTTGCTGGAACCATGAATATTGATTCTTGCGCATTACCGGCATCTTGGTACGTTTCGAAGGACGACTTCACTGGTACATGCAATGATGTCAAAGCATCCATTGCCGACCAGAGGTCATCATCCACTTCAGTACTAGTGTCTGACGGTACTGAATCAGAAGCGAACACAGAAAAATAAGCCAAATCTAATTCTTCATTAATATACCATCCGCCTACATCATCGGCGGTGTTATCAACATCGAGCTTATTAATGCTCGTTACAAGTGGATCTAGTTCCCACATGCACTCTTCTTTTTCTGGCTCGGTATCAGCTTCATTACCAGAGTCTGGCTCCTCTGGTTGCGGGATTTCGTTTGTTTCCATAGAGTTCTGATATAGGAGAGAATCTGTGAAATAGTTCTCGACTCCCTTGAACGGATGCCTTTCGGCAATCAACGTTCGTACCTTTTCACTTTCGTCGATGTATTTCATGACTTGGTGGAGAGTGGAGGGAACGATAGAATTATGATGAATCCATGGTCGTCCCAGCAGCAAATTGTATGAGGTGTCGGCATCGATCACGTAGTATGTCACTTCCGACTTTAAATTCCCAATTTGGCATTTGAGCTTGATCTTCCCCATTGGACAGGTACCATTGGCATTGAACCCATAAATGGTCGTCTGGGTAGCGCTCAACCGGTGGGTAGGAATCCCTAAATGTTGCATGACCCGGCGAGGCATAATGCTCAATGCAGACCCTGTATCTACCTGAATACGGCTTACTTTAGATGATCCGATGTACCCTGTGAAGTATAGGGGTCGATCATGTTTCCCCTTAACCTGCATATCATTTGCATGCAGGGAGTATTTTGGGATGCGTGGAGGCAATCCTCTACATCTTCCTCCTGTGGTCTGACCGGTACCTTGGTCATGAAAACCTCAGCATTAGCGAGAGCCTCCCTTAAAGCTTCTCTGGTTGACTTTGATAGCTTCAGGAGCTCGTAAAGAGTAATTCGGGCCGGGATATTGGCTAGTTGAGTCAGGACGTCAAAGCGGTAAGGTGTTGCGGATCCCTCCGCGATGTCTTTTGAGAAAGCTTTGGAAAACCGAAGCTCTTTCTGTCTCTCCATGGGTTGTTTTGTGGAGGGCTTAGCTGACTCTGTAGCGGCTTTTGGAGGAGTTGTCGCCATTTCATCATACTTTTTCAAATATGACTGACCCGAACGGGTTTCCGTCACAAGTTGGTTAGGTTCTGTGGCGAGAACTATTGTTTCCTCTTCTGAATCAGTCAGTGAGGGAACATCAGTTTTCGCTTCCCGGGAAGAAGCGCACACCACATTACATGATGAAGTTTTCGCTTTGCCTTTGGACCTTTTGCTGGTAACAGTGGTACATTGCTGGCTATCCACGAGGTCGGGATGAACCCACATAACTTCTCCCTGAGGTGGGGGAACAGGTACAAGACCCTTCTCTTGTTGATGGTGAGGGTCTATGTTGATCATTCTTAGCTCCCCTTTTGGGATGGGGACTACTCCAGAGGGTGTTGGATGTTGTCTTCCAAACTGGAGGAATGAAGTCATATTGGCCGTCACTTTCTTCTGCTCTGGACGGAGTCTTAATACCTCTGCGTCAATCAAAACTTGAAGGATGTCTTTAAAGACATAACAACTCTTGGTGGGGTGTCCCAGCATCCTATGATACAGGCAGTAATTGGGATTATCGGTTTTACCGACTTCTTCAGGGCGTCTAGCTTCAGGAAGCTTCAGTCTGTTGCTCTTGTTAAGTAACTTGACAGCGAGTCAACATGTTCGTCCTTGAAGGAATACTGATTGCTGGCGCGCGGCTGACTTGACGAGCCACTTCCCTTGACCGGTTGAGGTTTGACGGGGGATTTGATCTCTGTCGCCAAGTTATCCTTCCTTTTGTTTGAAGGGATGCGTCTGGCGCACGCCTTGTCGACCTTTCGGGTCTGGGTTTGTTTTCTTCTGCCCTAACTCGGGCGACAATTTCGTTAGCCTGTTCACCTTACTGGATTAATTGTTCCAGGTGCGGCTTTCAGTAACTCCTATTTGGGCGAGAAGCGAACTTTGTAGATTGTGGCGGCATGTTTCCACCAGGGTGACCTGGGTCATACCGCTTGGACATCGGAGTGCTACATTCCGAAATCTTTCTACAAATGATTTGACTGACTCCCCTTTCGCTGCTTTGTGGCCAAAAGAGTAGGCATTGTGACCTCTGAGTCGTTTTCAAAGAAGCGTGTCAGGAAGAGCTTCTCCAAATCGCCTCAATTTTTAATGGAGCCTTCCGGGAGCTTCATGAACCATTCAAAGGCGAGCCCTTTTAGGGTGCCGATGAACAAACGGGTCAGGATGGCGTCATTATCTACCACGTTTCCTATCTGAGACTTAAAGTAGTAGATATGTTGGTTCGGTGACCCTTTATCGTCAAATGCTTGGAGGGTCGGAGATTTGAACTTGGGAGGGTATGAAACAAGGTCCCACTCGGGCGGATATGGCCGGACCACTCCTGCTTCTTGAAGGCCTTTTCGATTAGTAAGGGCCTCGAGACGTTGCTCTAATTGATTCATTCTTTTAGAATGAACCCTTCCTTGGTCTCGGTCGTCTTTTTCCTGAGATATGGATTTAGACGAGCCAGAAGTAGGTTGTCTTTCTCCTCAATATGTACAGAAGATGAGCTTTCTCCCTCTTTTCGTTTGCCTTTAGACTTTTTTGAGGAGGCTTTGTCGGTTGACTTCCTCTTGTCTTCAAGCAATTGTGCCATCATCTGCTTGAGGGAATCGATAGATTCTTGTTGAGTACGAATCAACTCGAATTGTTCCTTCTGGACCTGGGCTTGCTGCTCCAAGCGCCTGGCTGTCTCCTCAGGAGTATTTGTCATGTATATAAAGGCCTCCTTCTCTGTGAAAGAGTTTGAAGCCTGTGACTCTGCAATTGCGGAATGCGAGTCATTTACTTCAATGCCCCGAGCCTGAGCACTGTAATTAATCGGGGGAATTACCTCAGTCTGAGTGCGAATATGTCGGTACACTCCTTCCAGTTCTGTGTCAGACTCGTCAGAGCTGACTACAGGTTGCTTTCCCTTACTCCTGCTTCTCATGTTTGCAGTGAGTCCAGGGTATTCAGTGTCAGAGAAAATCCTCCTCCTGTGGGAGCGATTTCTTTTAGCTGATCGGGGAGTCAGAGTCAACTGTCTAACTTTAGACTACTGGCTTGCACGTGAACTGCAACGGCACTCAGAGAGCATTGTGATAAGCCGTTTGCAGCAACACGATGGAGTGATCCGACTAGCACTTCTCTTCCTTGTCAAATAATCCCTTAGATCCGCGGGAGGGGGATCGAAGAGATTAGCCTCGCATTGTCGAGGGCTTTTCAACTGGCGAGAGTTATCCAATTGAGACGCAGGGTTCTGAGACGCGGGGCTCATGAACGCAGCTCTTGCGTCGCGGCTCCGGAATGCGAGTCTGGCGTCTCTGCTGAGAAGAGACGCGGCTCTCGTGTTGTCGATTATCGCATCTGGACAGGGATTCTTGAGAAACGCAGGGCTGCTGGGTCCCGCGTATAGAGGCACGTGTCTCGTGTCTTTGACAAAGAGCACGAACTTCGCGTTGGCATTTGGGAAGCGGTGCTTCAGAAACGCAAGCTTGGTGAATCTCACGTTTAGGTTGCCAAACGCGGACTTCACGTGTCTGATACGGTACAGAAGAGACGCCGGTCTGAACTTCGCATCCTATCTCTGTTGGACAAACAGTTCCAACTTGTAGTTGACGCGCACGCCGCCTCTGTCGCCGTTCAGCGTTCCGGTTACGTCGTGGGGGTTGAAGGGAACCCCCGGCAACCTGGCGCTGAGGAAGGGGATGGACTGGCTGGACATTAGGAACGTTAACCACGCGGGTCTCCTGAGAGACGTTGACGCGGGCTTTACGCATGATGCGATTAGCCACGACATCCTTCTCATCAGTCGCGTTTGAGAGGATCTCAGAGCGGACTTGAGAGCAAATTTCTGAAGAGACTGCGGTAGGTCCGGGCCTTAGGGCTCTTGGAGCCGGAAGAGAGGAACTCTTCATACTTCGCCTGGTCAAATTCCACGACAAGTGATTCGACCATTTTCCCCATGTAGATGACGTCACCTTGCGCCACCACTTGCTCGTCAGTAGAGAAAGTAGTCCCCAGCGGAGTCGCCATCTCTTGTTTGGTGGGAAAAGGTTCCTTGTAAAATTTCCTTGAATCAAATGAAAGATTACAACGGATTAACACTCCGATTACAAGAGAGGGAAGATGTTTAGACTTGAATCTCCCCTTTGTTTAATGCTGGGTTCTTGATGTGGCGGTGGAAAGTGAATCTTGTTTTCCGTTGACCGGGTGAACGTCAGGACCTCTTGGGGAATCTTCTCTTTGGATGGCAGACGGAGTAACACAGCTCCTGTCGACCAGGAATCTAAAAGAGATTATAGGAAAAGATTAACTTGTACGCAGCAAGTTGCCTGAAGAGTTGAACTCTCTTTTTCGATGGAAGTCTCTGGGCTTCTACAGCTCACAAGCAAAATTCTTCTCCAAGAATTATCTGATCAACCGACCCCTTCTCCATAGCAAACAGGGCTATTTATAGAGGTTTCAGAGGTGAACGTGCCCCCTTAAAAATGCTCCATAATAGGGGTTAACTTCCTCATTATGTGGGCAGTGATTGACCAAATAACGAGGGCAGTTATAATTGAGACGCGGGTTCTGACCCTCGCGCCTTGGTGCTGCAGTGACGCAGAGACGCAGGTTTCAACTCTCGCGTCTTAATACTGCAGTGGTGCTGAGACGCTGGTTCGACCCTCGCGCCTTGATGCTGCAGTGATGCTGAGATGCGGGTTTCGAACCTCGCGTCTTTGTGCTGCAGTGATGGCTATGTTAGCCCTGTGTCTGGAGTTTGGACTCTGCTTTTTGATGACTTGTCTTTAGTGATTTTTAGACAGCCTACAGAAACATTTACTCAATAAGGACAAAATTGATTCCCAATTGACGGGTGAGTCTCATCATGATGATTCCAGGCAATTTTATTATTCAAGGGAGAAGTGTAATAATGAAAATTCCACGGGTAACTCAAAACACAAGAATTTGACGTGCAACTATTATCATAAAAAGGGGCACATTAGATCTGAGTATTGGTTTCGAAAGAAGAAATAACTAGATGCTAATGTCACTGAGCTGGTTGAAGGAGATAAAAAACAGTGCGACGTTTTATCTGTTACAGACAGACCAGTTGGTAACAAAGATAGATGGGTCATAGTTTTTGAATATTCGCAACATATCAGTTCCAATAGGAAGATGTTCTCTTCATTCACTTCTGTTCTAGGGGGATAAATCTTCATAGAAAATTCCGCCACAAGCAAGGTGATTGGAAAAGAAACAATCCAGTTTCGATCTCATGATGGATGCATCACTACTCTTCAAGGTGTTCATCATGTTCCCGAATTAAGGTGCAATCTCATCTCTCTTGGAGCCCTACATAGAGAAGAGTTCTGTTTCAGTTCGAAAGGTGATCTTATGGAAGTTTTCAAAGAGGCCCATGTGACGCTTCAAGCCGAACGTGTCGGCAATGTGCATATCTTGCGGAATTCGGAGGTTACAGTTGGTGGATTGCAGTTATCCTCGGCTTTAAAAGCGGTGATTGTGGAACAATCAGATACTACAATGGATTTGAGCTCGGATGTTCAGTTGTACCCCAAAGGGAGACTGGGACTAGGTGCCCAACAAGGTAGTCCAAATCGTTACTCATATGGTAGAGCAAATTCTCATAGATCTTCTGTAGATCAAGGATATCATTGGATAATAAAGTTCAGGTTGGGCCTGAACTTATTCGACCTAATCAAGATGTAAACCCCATGGGGGGTTATGGAGAAGACGGAGTGAGATGGAGATAAAGTCAAGTTTGTTCAATTGTGCGTGGATGCGAGCACATGGAGCATATTTGCTATTCTCGGACTTGGACGTATTCAAGTCAAGGGGGAGATTGTTAGGATTATGACGTGAATACGTCGTGAAGGTTGATTGATATCGGATTTGGCAGTTTCCTTTTCTGGATCTGTTTTGATTCCGAGTTGGATTTAAGTTTCTTTTATTCTGATTGAGGGAGTTTGTTTAGGACTAGGAGAGTTCTTTGGTTTATAAATAACAATGTTCTAAAAAGCGGTTTCAGTACGCGCGTGGTCCGGGAGCTCATAACGCTTAAACAATTTAAACGGTGATTAAACGAATTACATGTTTTATTATTATTTTAATATATAATAATATTATAATACTTAAAACATGCAAATATGAATTCTATAAACTTTAAAAAAAACCATAAAAGATAAAATAAACATAACTTGAAAAATTAAATTGCTAGTAATAAGAGGAATTTAAAAAGTAATAATGTCAATCAGTTCAAAGTACATCAATATACCTCCATTTAGAAAAATAATAATGGATCGGATTTGAGTTCAGTTAGCTTAATGGGTTTGAAATTCGAACCCATTTAGAAAATAATTAAATAACGTTTAAATGGACGCTAATTAATCACCGATTAGACGTTTAATCGTCATTTAAGCGAATTAATCGCCTGGCCTAGTAATCCGACCGCTTTCTTCAAGTTCTGTTCGGTTTAAGGCCGAAAACATTTAAGCGGCCGATTAATCGGCTGCTTAAACTTTTTTTTAGAACACGGATAAATAACCCCTCAGGGGTGGCCTTCAATGTTTTCCAAGAGAATCTCATGAATTTGTAATTCCTAAGGGTATAATTCATCTAGGTGAGAAATTCGTAAGAGAAGCCTAACCACAAGGGTTCGCTATTCTTGGCGGCCATCAAAAATTTGTAACTTCTCAGCGTGAGGTGTAAGTAATTCTTATTGTACCCTCTCAAAGTTTTAATAAAGTTTCTCCCTTTTCTCTTGTGGACGTACACACGATCTGTTTGATCGGTGGACCACGTTATATTGTGTGTTGGCTTTCTATCTACTTTGGAATATCTTCTCTCTTCTTCAAGTTGTCTTAGTAGATCATTTGGTTCGTATCCGCTGCGCCGCCCCAGTCGATCCGGTCGTGGGGGCGTCCTCTCCTGAAATCACAATAATTGGTATCAGAGCATACATATTGTTTTCCAACAAAAGGCTACAAGTTCTGAGACCCCGAAACAAGAAGATTGTGTTGAGTCAGCATGTCACATTTGATGAGACTTCTTTGTTGAAGTCTGTCATCTCACAGCAGGTGGAGAGATTAAAGACCAAGGATGTATTGTAGCGAGTGGAGGTTGATGCTACTCCACCACCTCCAGTTTATTCGGTATCAGTAAGGACTTCACCGAATGTGACACCGGATGGAGATCATGTAGCCAGTTTTGATGCTGAACAGGTTGAAGACATTGATGAGAATATCGAATTATTTGCAGCTTTTGGAACTAAGATAAATCCACGAAGGTAGGTAAAGAAGCATGAATCTCAAGTTGGTGATCGCGACAAACTCAAATTGAAGGCCGTGGTTCTCCATGACGGTAGTAAGGAGGTTGATATGACTCAGCCAGTTCGGTTCGCTGCTGAAGATTCAGTTACAGGTGCTTGAGCTCAGTGGAGCTCATTTCAATAAATTACGGTTGGCTTGATCCCTTGGGCAAGGTACGTAGGCAGCCATAAAGGCGCAACCATTTGGTGATGTAGGCCGTATGAATCTATTTGGTGTATAAGCTGATTGAGACTTCATGTAGAGGTGAAGAGTTGGACTTCACGTAGATGTGAAGTGTTGTGATCTCGATGAACGTTTGATCTTCGGTGAGAAGATAGTTGAGCTTGCATAAGGGGGTATGGATCCAGTTTGCTGAAGCCGATGATGGTGTTTGGTGTGCTCTACTCAGATTTGGTTGTACTGTCTTGAAGATATTCGGATTGGAGAGCCAGTCAGTTGGAGAGTCAGTGTTGGCTCATGTTGGGTTCTTCTTAAGGTCATTTGGAATGGTGTTCTATTCAGTTGCTGAGTTATAGACACGTTCGTTGGTCGACTCATATGGTATTTCTCTTCTGTGGAGTGTTGGGAAGGCGTGTATGTTCCGTTCCATTTGGATAGCTGAGCTGAAGTTGGAATCTTACAATTGATATTGGAGTTTGGAGAGCGTTCCCTGCGGGGACGACAAACTCAATTTGGATCTGGTGTGCCCAGTGGAAATCAATTGTATGTATTCTGGCGATTCATTTTGAAGAAACCGGTTTCCTCTGTTGGCCATGTCGAGATCGTGTGTTGATTTCGCCGAGATCGTGTGTCAATTTCACCAGATGTTCGTTGGAGTTCGGCTCAGATTTGAAAAATCTTCACCGAGGTGGAGAATTATAGGGAGAGAGGAGATAAGAGGAAATAAAAAACATCGAAAGAGTTTTTTTAACTCATCGAAAAGACAGCATAGAGATCGGAAGTCAAAAGGAGCGAGGAGACAGTCTGCAACATGTGCCAGACAGGGTCCGGTCGACCGCCCAGTCGACCGGCGTGCACAGGCGCAGCCCGGTCGATCGTGGCAAGGAAGCGGTCGACCGGTGCGATCGATCGGCTAGCACTCAGTGCTCTCGGTTAGTCCCGGTCGACCGGCCGGTCGACCGAGGGACAAGGTCAATTGACCGGCCCGGTCGATCTGCTCTCCTGAACGGATTCGGATTTCGTTTCTGATTTGGAGATAAATCCAATTGAGGTTTCCTAAAATCCTGGGACTCTTTGGCTATAAATAAGGGTTAGAGCCCTCATGAATTGTACCCCGAGTATCCCTCTGAAATTCTCAAGGACCAACTTGTAATTGATTGTTGAATCAATAAAATCTCTCTCCCTTGCCCCGAAGACGTAGGCAAATTGCCGAATCTCGTTAAATATTGTGTTAGCTTGTTTTCTTTCTTGTTTCTCTGTTCTTATCGTGTTGGTACTTCTCCGGTGCGTCTATCTCCGTTACTTAGATTCCTCAAGTTGGTTGTTGTAAGGTGGCGCTAGGCGCAACATTACTAATACCCTGTTGTCTTACAGGTACAAGCTTACTTATATGATGGTTATTGGGAAGACATTGGTACCATTGAAGCATTCTATAATGCAAATCTTGGGATAACTAAGAAACCAATACCGGATTTCAGGTAGATTCTTTGATTGACGACATGAAGAATTCAAATTAGTCTGTGCAGTTGATTTAGAAGAAATAACTTGGATTTATTCCTCTCCATGCAGTTTCTATGATCGTTCTTCTCCGATCTACACACAACCTCGATACTTACCACCATCGAAGATGCTTGATGCTGATATTACAGATAGCGTTATTGGTGAAGGATGTGTGATCAAAGTAAGTGTATTTTTCTGTCTTCATTATTGTAAATTGATAATCTATGTAGATGCATGTAGTAATAAATTTACATGGTAATTTCTTGCTCACATTCTTTCTTATATTACATCCTTCTTAAAATTTTGGATAATTGTTTCAAACATACCTTTTCAAATTACTCAAGAACATTCTCTTAAATTTTAACTTAAATATGGAATTGAATCCAGATCTTAGACCTGGATCAGCTTGTCAACTCAGCTGCTGTAAGATATATGAAGGTCAAGCCTAATTATGCCATAACCAGATTGTCATCAAGAATTTCCTGTGAAACTATGAGCTGACAATGTCTTGTTGCTTTATTATGCTTGTGTGTATATTCTTTAGGGTTCAGTGCTCACTCTCTGCTGCAATTCTCGATACAACAATTGTCATATTGATAACCATTCTGGGGAATAGTTCTGATCATATGTTATTCAGTAAAAAGCAGTTATTTTGGTTATACCTTCATATTGGAGCGAGTAGGTAGTACTGAATCTAATGAAACATCAAACCTACAAACAGAAATAACAGATGACCATTCAGTATATAGCTTAACCCAGACTATTTGCGGAGGAATAGTTTCATTTCATTGAACTCATGTATTCCCAGCCTTTATCCGGGGGTTAGTATTTCAGGGTCCACTCACGTGGGTTCGAAACAGTTCATTTTCTTTGAAAAGCCAAGTTTGATAATGTTACATATGATTTATGACCCATAGGTTACATAAATTAATTTAACTGAGGACACGGCCCTTGACACAGATACTGGGTTTTGGGAAAAAAAAGAATTGATTTCCCAAAAAACGGTTCTGTTTACTTTCTTGTTTCTTCTATGTCCCATAAGTTTAACCTGTTAGAACGGGCCTGACTATCCTTTTAACTTCCATTCTTTTAAGAAATTTTTGTGCTGGTGCAGGATGTCAAGGTTGACTCGCATGATCTTCTTTTGATAGATATCTTGACTTTTGAAACATTGCTTTTTTTCAATTGCAGAATTGCAAGATTCACCATTCTGTAGTCGGTCTTCGTTCTTGTATTTCTGAGGGTGCAATAATAGAAGACACTTTACTTATGGGAGCAGACTATTATGAGGTATTTTCTCAAATGAAAGTTACTCTGGAAGTAGACATTGCTGTTATTTGATTTTATAAATTGAAATATGGCCATCGTATTATGCTATGATTGCAGACGGAAGCAGACAAGAGGTTCCTGGCTGCGAAAGGTAGTGTCCCTATCGGTATAGGAAAGAATACTCACATCAAGAGAGCAATTATTGATAAGAACGCTCGTATTGGGGACAATGTCAAGGTACTGTTACCCTGTTAATCATTTTCTATTAACTCTGCTTCTTTTTCTTAGTATTTATACAACAACAACAACAACTAAGCCATTTGTCCCAACTATTTGGGGTAGGCTACAAGAACCAAAGAGTATTACGTCAGATCGGGCACATGGATCATCTTTCTCTTCTCATTCCTATCGAGCAATATGCCTTCACTAAGACCTTTAACCTCTATATCTTGTCGTATTACCTCCATCCATGTTTTCTTTGGTCTCTCTTGTGCTCTTTTAACTTGCCCTAATTTGATACGCTTTACTCGCCGGACTGGCGCATATGTACGTCTACGTCGCACATGACCAAACCATCGTAGGCGGTTTTCTCTCATCTTCTCTTCTATAAATGCTACACTTACCTATAGAGGCGGTTTTCTTAGTATTTATATTATTACAAATTACTAGTTTTCAAGCACTGACAATAGAAGTTAAGCAACTCTATTAAGCATCAGGGACACTGTTTGTATTTTAAAAAATAGTGTGGTTCATGGTTTCTTTTTCCCTTTACTTCTGAGGAGTTAATAATAACCCGGGAAACAATGGTGGCCCTAAACCTGATTTTAACATAAACTCCTTCCATACTTCCTCTTAAAAAATGCGGTAGTTCAAAAATATTCTAGCAAAACAGGTTCTTTCTTCGGGTGCATGTGTTTATTGAATTGACGTGTTATTCTTGTATCGATTTCTTGGCTTCATTTTGCATCGATGTGTTAAAGTACACGTGCACAAATTCATGCACGGGCAATCTCTATTGTTTTCCTAACAAATTACTTCTCTTCCCCAGATAATCAACAGCGATAATGTGCAAGAAGCAGCAAGAGAGACGGACGGCTACTTCATTAAGAGCGGCATAGTAACTATAATAAAAGATGCTATGGTCCCCAGTGGAACTGTCATCTAAATTTGCCCGGATGATTTCCATGAACGAGGTACGAGAACTGTCATAAGGCCTACTCCGTTTCAACGTACCAGCAATCATGTACAGTACTTTTCTTGCGGTGTGAGACATTTCAGTGAAGAAATAGAGGACTTGATTGAGGACATCTGCTGTATAGACGAAATATTCTCCTGTGGTTACCTGAGCTGTTTTCTTTTGTGAAAATACCATGGATGTTTTTGTTTTGTTTTGTTTTTAAATACTAACCACGTGTATTCACTTTAATTTGCTACTTTCTGACAATGTTGGAGCTTGTTATTATGCTTTATGACAACAGGATAACACTTAAATTTCCTTTACAAATTCCATTCTATCAATCAGGCTCCGAAATCAGGCTCAGGTGGGGATGATACTTCTTTTCTTTTTCTTTTTTCTTTTTATTGAGAGAGATAAACACTTACTTTTTCCTTATGAGGCTATGCAGTCCAATCTCCAAACGTTCTCCTCAAATCTCTCCAACCAGCTAAACAAATTCTGACCAATAATTCCAGCAAAAAGATTCTCTTCATCCTGCCACTCTCAACCCCCCAACCTCAAGGAAAAAAAAAATTGAACAGCCCCAAACCACAAAAAAAAAAAAAAAAAAAGCCGCTCTAACCCCCCAAATCTCTCCATTCTACCTTTAACTGCCCAACATCCCACCTATACAGAATATTCAAGAAAGTGGGCAAAATATTAAAAAAAGTGAACATAATGGAGAAGGTCTATTAGACAAGGTGGACAAAATTTCGGGGTAGGTGGACAAAAAATTGAAACAAAAAGTAGCATGGATTCAAGTTATTAACATACTCACCCATAATAAGTAAATAATTTTTAATACAATATATACACTTTTAAATTAATAAAATAAAAGATAAACAATCAAATAAGTGAAAAATAAATAAATAAATATTCATATGTTAAATGATTTTTGTTTTATAAAAAATAAATGCTAAATGATTTTATAAATTGGAAAATAAATAAATAAATATTCATATCACTAATTACTTTTTTTTGTTTTCATTTAATTTTAATTTCTAAATATTTAAATGATTTTATAGATATTTTGGTCAAGTTAACAATAAATAGTGAAGTGGACATTTTTTCATGGAGCAATAATTTTTTAATCTACTTTAACATTCAATATTAATGACAACAATTACTGACATTAAAACGATAAAAGAACAAGTGAAAAGGGTCTCCATGCTTCATGAAAAAGGCAAAAGATAAAAGGACAAAAAAAAGGGCAAGATCGGGATTACGAAAATATATAATACCCCGTATTATATTGTGGGACAAGGGCATACATTCAAGGGAATCTTGATCAAAGAGGTTTTGGCGAGCTTTTAAACAATGAGGACTTTTTTACGGGTCTATTTTTTAAGGACCTAAAAGCAATTTTTCCAATTTTTTTTTAATACATTGAATCATTTTGGTAATGATCCGGATTTATCCTGTAATATCCCTAATTTAAAATACTGTATTTTCATTTTTCTACGTATTTATTTTGTTTTACTGATTATTTTATTGTTAATTATTAACTTGATTTATGACTTATTCCATTATTAAATAAGCAAATTAGTTTAGAATATTAAATGGTAATTTGGCTTTATATTTACCATTATTTAATTCATTTATTATTCCTATTATTAAATGTTGGTATTAGTAGTAATTGCTACTTTTGATTATAGGTATTCATGCTCTTTTATTCATGTTATTTTTTATTCTATCTATCGTATTCAGTTGTTATTTCTTTACTTCATTCATCTGCTATCATTGTGCTAGATATTTATATGTCATATTGCAGTGATATTGAATTATTGTGGTTTAGATTATACCTTATTCAGGTTACTTTAGGCTTAGCGTGTATACGTGGGGTATTTTTCTCGCGTATATACGTCGCCGACTCTCGTCGCGACTCTATTTCCACGTATTTTGGGAAGCGGGGTGTGACAGAGTTTTCTTGGTATCAGAGACAGGTTCGCAATAAAACGGACCAAGTTCATGCCCGTGACCTGAGACGAGTTATATTTACACTGCATTAAACATATAGTATTAACACAATGATATGAGTCCACTTGAGCATCAATCGTTCTTTCTTTCTAAATCCATCTCTTGAATCTCTTGATATCTCCGATTTCAACATTCCTTCCGGAGCGAACTGTATTTTTCCTGTTTATTCTCATCTTTCATCTCAATTCTATTCTCTTAATTTAGACTCTTGGACCTAGCCGTTGGTCACGATCGGCAAAGATCAGAGCGCGCAGCGGAATCGTGGTGTCCCAGCAAGGCGACGTGGAAGCTTGTTGGTCTTCTCCTTTGATTTTGAATTCTTTTTACTATTCCCTGCCCTATTAAAATTTCGGGGACGAAATTTTATAAGGTGGGTAGAATGTAATATCCCTAATTTAAAATACTGTATTTTCATTTTTCTACATATATATTTTGTTTTACTGATTATTTATTGTTAATTATTAATTTGATTTATGACTTATCCCATTATTAAATAAGCAAATTAGTTTAGAATATTAAATAGTAATTTGGCTTTATATTTACCATTATTTAATTCATTAACATTTCTCTTACTAAGTATTATTCCTATTATTAAATGTTGGTATTAGTAGTAATTGCTACTTTTGATTATAGGTATTCATACTCTTTTATTCATGTTATTTTTTTATTCTATCTATCGTATTCAGTTGCCATTTCTTTCCTTCATCATTGTGTTAGATATTTATATGTCATATTGTAGTGATATTGAATTATTATAGTTTAGATTTATACGTTGTTCAGGTTACTTTAGACTTAGCGTGTATACGTAGGGTATTTTTCTCGCGTATATACGTCGCCGACTCTCGTCGCGACTTTTTTCTCACGTATTTTGGGAAGCGGGTGTGACATATCCCATCATTCTATTCACAACGGATCTAGAATTTTTGCCAGAATCATTTTTATGATGATCCTAATTTATTCTTTTCAATCTATTCACATATAATTGTTAAGAGCCGGATTGGGAAGAACCAAAAAAAAAAAAAATTTGAAAAGGAATTCACTCCCTTAAAATTAGCAATTAATTTCTCTCTCACACCAAAAAAAGGAACCCACATTAAAGGAACTCCTGTATCAATTTTGCCAACTTTTTTCTATTGTTATTTTCAAATTCCAAAAAATATTATATTCTTTTTCTCTCTTGTTGCCTTGCTAATATTTATGGCTAGCAGGAAAAATCAGAATGACTTCACAAATCTGTTCTTATTCTATATCCTTCCAATATATCTGACAATAAATGACCTTAATTTCTTACTTAATTTGTCAATAAATATATCTGGTCTTCCCTCATTTTGCGAATAAAATCTTTTATTCTCTCTCTCTACCATTTTTTATTGGATGGGGCCGCATTATATAATACTTGCCATAAACCTTTCTCTTCATCACACTTCTGCTCTCTTTGTTTCTCCAAGTAATTTGGGAGCAAAGATCTCTTCTTCTTCTTCTCTCTTTTTCATCAATTAATCTCTGTTATTTTGAAGAAGGTCTTGTTCAGAGAAGTGAGTGAAGATGGCGCCGGCAGTCATAGTGTCGGGCTCCGGCGGTGAGCCGAAGCAGTTTGTGGGGAGGATCACCATCTATGTGGTGGTCTGTGGGATCATTGCCGCCACTGGTGGTCTTATGTTTGGTTATGATATTGGGATCTCAGGTTTGTTAACTTACGTGCATGTACTTTTTTTCTTTATTTTTATTTTTTGAATGTTGCTAATATTTAATTTGTTGCCTTTTGTGTTGTTTACATCACTTGGGATCAAAATCAGATCTCGATACAAGACTAGTCTGATTGGTGGTGATGTTTTAATTAACTAGACGATGTTTGGGTTATGGTTATATTTATATATTTGTACTGATTTTATGTTATAAAATTAATTTTAACGAGAGCATAAGGATTAATATAAATCTATGTTGGAATTGAAGAATATAAATGAGAATCTTCGAGTTGAATTATGGCGAGATCCGTTGATCGTATCAACCGGATGATGGTTGGAGTGTGTTCTCCTTCCATTTGTGATGAACGTGGTATATTCACATGTTCAATTCCGACTTCGAATGAATGAGATATTCAAGTCCAAAGTTTGCCTAATTCAAAGCCAAAACGGGACTAAAGGTGGCTTAAAGCATTTAGTCCCACATTGGCCGTGGGATGGAAGTTTGTGGTGTATATATAGAGAAAATTGAGAACAAAGGGCGTGCCCTTTGGGTACTTGGAGTTTTCGCGCGCGAAAAGGAGGGAACTATGCACGTACGTACGTACGTGCGCGCACGCGCGCCGCCGCTGGCGGCGGCGGCGGCCGGCCGGCCGGCGCCGGCGCCGGAGCCGGGCCGGGCTCGGGCTCGGGCTCGGGTCCGGGTCCGGGTCCGGGCTTGGGCTTGGGCTTGGGCTTGGGCTTCCCTACCTGGCCTGATTCTTTTTGAATCGGGTCGCAGGTTATGAACCAGTCCAGGCCAGATCCAAACGGTGCGAACCAGACCCGCTCCGCCAACAGTTGCGAACCAGTTGGATTGCCAACGGGTGCGAACCAATTAGACAGCCAACGGGTGCGAACCAGTTGGACTGCCAAAGGTTGCGAACCTGTTGGCTAACCAAAGGTTGCAACGGTTGGGTCGAAAGGGTGCAACCTTTCGTTCGGGTTCGAACCTGTTGGGCCCTCCTATTCCGCTATATAAAGGACTCCATGTTCTCAATTGAGAGATAAACCAAATCTGAGACTCTTTCTCTCTTTTGAAAGATCTCTCTCTCTCTCTATAATTTCAGACTTCGGCTCCAGCGAAGTGGGGAATCCACGACTTCCAGAAGTGACTTCCAACGAAGTGGGAATCCGCGACTTCCAAGTGAAGTGGGAATCCGAAGCTACTTCCTAAAGGAGATTCTGCCAAAATTCTTCAACCTTCCTACGTCCTCAACAGTGGGTGTTCCTCCAAAAGAGTAAGACAAATATTCATTTGAAATTTGTCGTTATACCGCTGTTTTGCTAATCCTGTGTAGGTACTGGTTGACTACGGTTCGACCGTACGGTATTTGGTAGTGCTGTCCAAATACCGTGAAGAAGTGTTGTATCTTGGGAGACCAGCGTCCATTATCCCGTAAGCACCAGTGCGGGGGACGTAATTGTCTTAAGGAGATTCGCTGTAAGCGTACCTCACTTCAATTACTGTATAAGTGGACTAAGTCCTTTATACAGGGGATATACTTTACAGTATATCGAGATTGACTTAGATTCAGTCTAAGTGAAACTGTATAAGTGGATTAAATCCTTTATACAGGGGATATACTTTACAGTATATTGTGACTGACTTGGATTCAGTCTAATTGGTGCTTAAACCAAGGAAGGAAATTGAAAGGTGGTTCTTAAATTAAGGAACGTTCTATTGAACGGAAAACCTCCCACCTGATATTTGCCGACCTGGCCAATTAGATTGTTGATATCTCAGTGATCTTGATAAGTTGTCAGATTGATTCTTGTTAAGCAGAATACCCAACAATCTTAAGACAATTATAGTTTCTTACTTCTGTTCTGCTTGAACTTGCAGAAGATGTCTGAGACTAATCAAGATAGCTCAAGTAAGGCACCAAACATGCCGTTACAAGCTATGATGCCAACTCCACTTCCTAACCCGAAGCCGGAGAAGCCAGGAAAATTTGATGGCACAGAATTCAAGAGGTGGCAACAGAAGATGCTCTTCTACTTGACCACTCTTCATCTGGCCAGATTCCTGGAAGAAGATCCACCAGAGCCTGCAACTGATGCATGGACTCAATGTGACTTCCTTTGCCGAAATTATGTTTTAAATGGACTGGATGACTCTATTTACAATGTCTACAGTCCTATCACAACGGCAAAGAAGTTATGGATCAGTCTTGACAAGAAGTACAAGACTGAGGATGCTGGTACCAAGAAGTTCGTCGTTGGACGATTTCTGGAGTACAAAATGGTGGACAGCAAGACTGTAATCAGTCAGGTGCAAGAGTTCCAACTTATCTTGCATGAGATAGAAGCCGAAGGTATGATCCTACCTGAAAATTTTCAGGTTGCTACTATCGTGGAGAAACTCCCACCTGCGTGGAGAGATTTCAAGAACTACCTTAAGCACAAGCGAAAGGAGTTGAAGTTGGAGGATCTCATTGTGAGGCTTCGTATTGAGGAGGACAACAGAAAGTCCGAGAAAAGGAGCAGCAAGAACTCCTACGAAGCAAAAGCTAATGTGATCGAAGACTCAAAGGGGAAAGCGTCTACTTCCAAAGGCTTAAAGCGGAAGAAGACTTCCCAGGGGTACAAAGGCAAGGTCCAAGAAGGCAAGAACATGCGCTTCAAGGGAACTTGCTACATCTGCAACAAAGAGGGGCATAAGGCGAATGAATGTCGCAGCCGTCTCAAACAAAACAAGAATCTTGTTGATTGTCTTTTAAAGACAATGTTGCAGTGGTAGACAAAAAGTCTGTGTATCTGTACCCGAAGCTTATAAATAAAGAAAATTCTTCTGTTTATTTGCTTGAGTCTCCTATTTTGTGGCATGCTAGATTAGGGCATGTAAATTACAAGTCTTTGAAAAACTTGTCTAATCTGGGATATATTCCTAAACTCAACTTGGAAGAAATTCGCAAGTGTGAGGTTTGTGTTGAGGCCAAGTTGGCTAAAAATTCATTTCACTCAATAGATCGAAATACAGAACCTTTAGGGTTAATTCATAGCGATCTATGTGACTTGAAGTTTATGCCAACTAGAGGCGGTAAAAAGTATTTCATTACTTTTATCGATGACTGTACAAGATACTGTTATGTGTATCTTTTGAACAGTAAGGATGAGGCAATAAATATGTTTACAACATATAAAGCCGAAGTTGAGAATCAACTCAACAAGAAAATCAAGATTCTAAAATCCGATAGAGGCGGAGAATATGAATCAAATGATTTTAGTGAGTTATGTGCTAGTTTTGGTATAATACATCAAACTACAGCACCATACACTCCTCAGCAGAATGGAATTGCTGAACGGAAGAACAGAACTTTGAAGGAGATGGTTAACTCCATGCTCGTAAGTTCTGGAGCTCCGCAGAACTTGTGGGGGGAAGCTCTATTAACTGCAAATCATATTCTAAATAGAGTACCCCACAAGAAACTTGGTCTTATACCATTCGAGTTATGGCATGGAAGGACACCTTCCTACCATTATCTCAAAATGTGGGGGTGCCTTGCAAAGGTGCTGGCACCATTACCCAAAAAGACTAAGTTGGGAGCAAAAACTATAGACTGCATATTCATAGGCTATGCCTTGAATAGTAGTGCCTATAGGTTTCTGGTTCATAAATCAGAAATACCAGATATTCATGTAAACATGATTATCGAATCTCGAGATGCTGTGTTTTTTGAAGATATCTTTCCGTACAAACGGGAAGCAGATAAGACTTCTGGGAAAAGAACACACGAGATGGCGTTCAGGGACGAAAGCCCCGAGGAACCAATTGTAAATGCGGAAATTGAACCAAGAAGAAGTCAGAGATCTAGAATCTCAAAATGTTTTGGTCCAGATTTCATAGCATACGCTATTGAGAGCGAGCCTCAAACATTTAAAGAGGCTATGTCAAACCCAGAAGCACAAATGTGGAAAGAAGCTATAAATAGCGAAATAGAATCCATACTAAGTAATCATACTTGGGAATTGGTAAACTTGCCTCCTGGAAGTAAACCAATTGGGTGTAAGTGGATTTTCAAACGAAAATTAAAACCCGATGGATCTATCGATAAATACAAGGCTAGATTAGTAGCCAAGGGTTATCGGCAAAAAGAAGGACTTGACTACTTCGATACTTATTCACCAGTAACAAGAATAACGTCCATACGGATGTTGATTGCGATTGCAGTATTGCACAACTTAGATATCCATCAAATGGATGTCAAGACTGCATTCTTAAATGGTGAATTAAGTGAAGATATATATATGGAGCAACCTGAAGGATTTAAAGTCAAGGGCCAAGAACACAAGGTGTGTAAATTGGTAAAATCCTTATACGGTTTAAAGCAGGCTCCAAAACAATGGCATGAGAAATTTGATAGTGTCATGATCAAAAATGGATTCACTATCAATGAATGCGATAAGTGTGTTTACACGAAAACAGTTGGAGATGCATGTATCATTGTCTGTCTTTATGTAGACGACATGTTGATACTTGGGACTAATATTGAGATTATTAAGTCCACTAAACGAATGTTATCCAACAGTTTTGATATGAAGGATCTGGGGGTTGCTGATGTAATTTTAGGAATTAAAATTACTAGAACACCAGATGGAATCAGTTTATCTCAATCTCACTACGTGGATAAGATGATAGAAAGATTCAAGGATCATGGGATAAAAGAGAATACAAATCCTTTTCTCCCACACATCCACCTTCATAAGAATACAGGAACTGGAATACGCCAGTTGGAGTATTCTCAGATTATCGGAAGTCTAATATATTTAATGAATTGCACTAGACCCGATATTGCTTGCGCTGTAAGCAAGTTGAGTAGATATACTAGTAATCCTAGTGATCTACATTGGACCGCTCTACTACGAGTATTGGGTTACGTATCACATACCAAGGAATATGCCTTGAGATATGGAAAGTATCCTCCTGTACTGGAAGGATACAGTGATGCTAATTGGATTGCAGATTCTGAGGAATCAAAATCAACTAGCGGATACGTATTTACTCTAGCAGGAGCAGCGGTATCTTGGAAATCTTCTAAGCAAACTTGTATTGCCCGTTCCACTATGGAATCGGAATTCATAGCCTTAGATAAGGCTGGAGAAGAAGCAGAATGGCTTCGACAATTCTTAGAAGATATACCGTTGTGGCAAAAGCCAGTGCCCGCTATATGTATACACTGCGACAATCAAGCAGCTATATCTAGGGCACAAAATGTGATATACAACGGTAAGTCTAGACATATTCGTCGTAGACATAATACCGTGAAGCAGTTGCTCTCAAATGGAATTATCTCTATTGACTTTGTATCGTCAAAGGATAATTTAGCGGATCCGCTTACTAAAGGTTTAAGTGGAGAGCGTATAAACTGCGCATCGAGGGGAATGGGTCTAAAAGCCTAACCTTACCGAGTCAGCTTAATGGAAATCTCACTTAGCGACTGGAGATCCCACGGACTAAGTTCAAGAGGAAAAACTAGTTATGATTGACTCAGCAAGTAAGCACTTGGGAGCTTGACTCCAATCCATTCCTAAGGTGCACATAAGTGCTTGTCTACAAGTGGGTTAAGGATAAGCTTAACGCTTTTAATGATGCCTATATCTTGTTACTATACAAGTGGAGTAGAGTAGACTACTCTTCATAGGTCCATCACCTATGTGAGTATAGAGTTGGGTCGGCTCTTTGGGAATCTCTATGGAGGCTGTTATTCCCTAAAGATACTCTCTGAAACCAAGAATGTCCAGGGCCAAAACGGACACAACAGAGAACCAAAGTTGATTTGGAAAGTCACTGTGTGAAGCTTGTTGACTTGGCTTACACCAACGGCTAACAGTTCAAGACCTAGTTCACTGATTAGCCAGTAAGTCCGATAAAGCTTTCGCTATGGAAGGTTCAAGACCTAGTTCACCTATCCTTATGCAGTGTCTTTTCTCAAGTACCTTACACAATAGAGTCAGTCTCTTTGTGTGTCATTCCTTGAATCTCTCATTCATTGTGGGGGATTGTTGGAATTGAAGAATATAAATGAGAATCTTCGAGTTGAATTATGGCGAGATCCGTTGATCGTATCAACCGGATGATGGTTGGAGTGTGTTCTCCTTCCATTTGTGATGAACGTGGTATATTCACATGTTCAATTCCGACTTCGAATGAATGAGATATTCAAGTCCAAAGTTTGCCTAATTCAAAGCCAAAACGGGACTAAAGGTGGCTTAAAGCATTTAGTCCCACATTGGCCGTGGGATGGAAGTTTGTGGTGTATATATAGAGAAAATTGAGAACAAAGGGCGTGCCCTTTGGGTACTTGGAGTTTTCGCGCGCGAAAAGGAGGGAACTATGCACGTACGTACGTACGTGCGCGCACGCGCGCCGCCGCTGGCGGCGGCGGCGGCCGGCCGGCCGGCGCCGGCGCCGGAGCCGGGCCGGGCTCGGGCTCGGGCTCGGGTCCGGGTCCGGGTCCGGCTTGGGCTTGGGCTTCCCTACCTGGCCTGATTCTTTTGAATCGGGTCGCAGGTTATGAACCAGTCCAGGCCAGATCCAAACGGTGCGAACCAGACCCGCTCCGCCAACAGTTGCGAACCAGTTGGATTGCCAACGGGTGCGAACCAATTAGACAGCCAACGGGTGCGAACCAGTTGGACTGCCAAAGGTTGCGAACCTGTTGGCTAACCAAAGGTTGCAACGGTTGGGTCGAAAGGGTGCAACCTTTCGTTCGGGTTCGAACCTGTTGGGCCCTCCTATTCCGCTATATAAAGGACTCCATGTTCTCAATTGAGAGATAAACCAAATCTGAGACTCTTTCTCTCTTTTGAAAGATCTCTCTCTCTCTCTATAATTTCAGACTTCGGCTCCAGCGAAGTGGGGAATCCACGACTTCCAGAAGTGACTTCCAACGAAGTGGGAATCCGCGACTTCCAAGTGAAGTGGGAATCCGAAGCTACTTCCTAAAGGAGATTCTGCCAAAATTCTTCAACCTTCCTACGTCCTCAACAGTGGGTGTTCCTCCAAAAGAGTAAGACAAATATTCATTTGAAATTTGTCGTTATACCGCTGTTTTGCTAATCCTGTGTAGGTACTGGTTGACTACGGTTCGACCGTACGGTATTTGGTAGTGCTGTCCAAATACCGTGAAGAAGTGTTGTATCTTGGGAGACCAGCGTCCATTATCCCGTAAGCACCAGTGCGGGGGACGTAATTGTCTTAAGGAGATTCGCTGTAAGCGTACCTCACTTCAATTACTGTATAAGTGGACTAAGTCCTTTATACAGGGGATATACTTTACAGTATATCGAGATTGACTTAGATTCAGTCTAAGTGAAACTGTATAAGTGGATTAAATCCTTTATACAGGGGATATACTTTACAGTATATTGTGACTGACTTGGATTCAGTCTAATTGGTGCTTAAACCAAGGAAGGAAATTGAAAGGTGGTTCTTAAATTAAGGAACGTTCTATTGAATGGAAAACCTCCCACCTGATATTTGCCGACCTGGCCAATTAGATTGTTGATATCTCAGTGATCTTGATAAGTTGTCAGATTGATTCTTGTTAAGCAGAATACCCAACAATCTATAGGAAAAAAAAATATAAAATTTTAGTTTAAAGGAAATAGATTTATTCCATATGAAGCTATATCTGTAAAATAATGACAACATGAGATTTAATTTGTGTATTCAATTTATTTTACAATAGGAATCATATGTAAAAGTAATTTAATGGGATCTACATGATAGTAAATGCATTATAAAATCAAGTCTCGTGTTTTATTTTTTTAGAGAATTGTGGGGCCTTTGCCCCAGTTAATATATTAAAAAATAAATAATGAGGAAAAAGAAGAAGAGAGGGTTGATAAAACGAGAGTCCTCCTTTCCTATTATAATACACTCATACCATATAACAAACCTCTTACCTAACAAAAGAGCACACTCCTCTTACACATTGAACAACACACTTACACCCTCGCTGCAAAGAACTCTAAATGACTCAGAGTCATGACATGTTCTTTCTCTTTCTCAATAGGTGCAGTTGATACTCGAATCAAACCTCTCACGCCCAGGATCCACTCCACTCTTGTCGACCTGTGACTTGTGGCAGAAGGTCCTGTCGGTATAACGATCTAAACTCTGCAAAGAAAGAGCATTCTGTAGCAACAAACTCAATGATTTCTGCCTTCTCCTTGACTTGACCTGCCTGAAAATATTGAACCAACAACTTAAACATGTTAATTTTATTGTGCATGTTAATCTTATTCACAATAAAGTTCTCCCCCATGCAGGCAACAAACACTCCATTTTTAAAATTCCTCTCCTTTCATAACTGGCACATCACTTGAGTTCCGGAGGTCAGCCTTCTTGACTACTGTAGAAGGCCCAACAAGCCCATCAAGTCGCTCAGCCCCAGTAGCTCAGAGGCTTCCGCCGTCTTACCCTTCTCACGGGGGACCCGCCCATATTTTTGTTTCTTCTTCTTCTTCTTTCCATTTTTTATTTTAGTTTTATTAGATTAGTGTTTATTGAAGGAATTGACAAGTGACACATGGAGATCTTGAATTATCTAACCTTGGGTTTAAATCTTGGCATAAAAATAATGTATACACTGATGGTTATGTTAGAATACGTGAATTTTGGAATTAACCTTGCTGTGGATGGCTATGTTGGTTGCCCCTTGATTTCGAACTTTTTTGGATAATTTCCCTTTCTGAATATTTGTTCCTTTTTTTTTTTTTTCCTGGAGTTTAATAGTCTGCTTTGTTCCTTTCAATATTATTTTAGTTTTCAAAACAAAATTATTTTTTATTGGTAAAAACAAAATTCTTGATATACAAGAAGAATTATTAGACAAGAAAATTCCTGGAGTTTAATAGTCTAATAATATGCCCTATCAATTTGCACTTTCATAGGAGGAGTAACATCCATGGACGAGTTCTTGGGGAAATTCTTCCTTGGGGTTTACGCAAAGAAACACCGAGCAAAAGAGGACAACTACTGCAAGTTTGATAACCAAGGCCTCCAGCTGTTCACTTCCTCGCTCTACCTTTCAGCCCTTGTTACCAGTTTCTTTGCCTCCAATGCCTGCACAAGATTTGGCTGGAAACCAACAATGCAGGCTGCCTCTCTCTTCTTCTTGTTGGGGACTGTCCTTAATGCTGCAGCAGTGAATCTTGAAATGCTCATCATAGGGAGGATTCTTCTTGGCGTTGGTGTAGGGTGTGCAAATCAGGTACAACAGCAAATCTCTACTTGTAAATAAAGGCTCTATGGGGTTTCTTTGCTCTAAATTTCTATTCTACTTAGATTTATTTCTTAAAGTAGTGTAAACTTTGTTATGTCACTGTTTTGAAATCTATGTTCCATTTTATTATACATTTATATTTTGTTGCTGAATTCCATGTATTTGCTAAAATTAAGGTTATGTTTCAGCATCATAATCATTTTCTTGGTAATTTGGGCCTTGTTTGCTTCATGATTAAATCTCAGGTTGCACACTAAATAAATTACCTTGAAATTATCCCCTCCTTTTCTTTTACATTTCAATCTTAATAGGCAGAACTTAGAAAGGCAGCTCCAACTAGTCATTCTAGATTGGGTCAAATGCTAGTTATCTGCAATTACTTCTTCTATATAATAGGCATAGAATTCTGTTTTCTTGTTTAAATTGATGCCATGTTACTTTTATATAGCATCTGTTCTGAGGGAACCAAATATTAGATATCCTTTTCTTGATCATTTGCTATCCTTTACTATAGTTCTAAAATCTTGACATTAACACATGTAACTTGTCGGGTGATATTTAATTTTTATTTCTTAAGAGATTGGATTTAAATCTTTTATTTTTATTTTTTCAGGCAGTCCCTTTGTTCTTATCAGAAATTGCACCAGTAAAAGTTCGAGGGGGCACTCAACATCCTATTCCAACTTGACATGACAATTGGCATCCTTGTGGCCAACCTGGTGAACTACAAAGCATCAAACATGCACCCCTGGGGTTGGAGGCTCGCACTTGGCCTTGCAGGAGCACCAGCAACCATCTTGTGCATTGGCTCCCTCATCATTGCCGAGACTCCCACAAGCCTCATCGAGCGAGAGAAGTTTGATCAAGGACTAGCAACGCTAAAGAAGATCAGGGGAACAGAGAAGGTTCACCTGGAATTCGAAGAGATTGTTCATGCTAGTGATATGGCAAAGGAGGTGAAACATCCATTCAGGAACCTCATGCAAAAATCAAGCCGTCTCCAATTGGTTATCGCGATACTGATGCAAGTCTTTCAGCAATTTACGGGGATCAAGGCCATAATGTTTTATGCACCCGTCCTGTTCCAGACAATCGGGTTTAAGAGCGAAGCATCTTTGTTGGCTGCTGTCATAACCGGAACTGTCAACGTTCTCTGCACCATAGTTTCTATTATCAGAGCTGGAAGAAGGATATTGCTGCTCTCTGCTTGCTTTCTGATGTTGATTACTCAGGTTAAGTCTATTATGTCCTCAATTTCTTGTTAAGATCTTATTTAGGTCCATTCACAATATTAAACCTAGAGATATGTAGAGAAGTATCTATAGCTGTTTAGTTGCAGAACTGTGGTTTCTAGATAGCAAAAGGGTATCCATATTTTGATTTCAACAAACAAGTAAACTCATTTCCTAGGATGTAGAAAATCTCAAATATATCACGCACATAAAAATTCTTTACTAAAATCAATCTTATAGTCTTAAGTTGGAAGTGTTGGTCCCACCTTTCAGGAAATCCTCTTTCCAAATTAATTCAATATGTGTGATATATGATTGAATCATTGAAACGACTTCAATTAAGAGATTTATAAATGCTTTTATACATATAAGAAAAGATCTCGACTTTCTTCCACTTTTGTTGCAGACAACAATTGGAGGCCTTCTACATGCAAATTTGAAAGCAACCAACAATCTGAATCCTCATGTGGCTTTTGTGGTGGTGGTATTCGTCTGCGTCTTTGTGGGAAGTTTTGCATGGTCTTGGGGTCCTCTGGGTTGGTTGATTCCAAGCGAGATATTTCCTCTAGAGACGAGGACGGCTGGTTTCGCCTTCGCAGTGAGCTCAAACATGCTCTTCACTTTTGTCATTGCCCAAGCTTTCCTTTCCACGATGTGCCACATGCGAGCGTCCATCTTCTTCTTCTTCTCTGCGTGGATTGTTGCCATGGGGTTGTTCATCATATTCCTTTTACCTGAGACGAAGAATGTGCCTATTGATGAGACGGTGGAGAGCGTGTGGAAGCCACACTGGCACTGGAAGCGTTATATAAGTGATGATGATGATAGAGCGAAGTACATGTGGAGAGGGGTTTCTAACTGATTTAATTCACATTCTATCCCCATCTTTTTTTTCCTTCTTCTAGTTATATATAAGTTAGATTCTTCCTTTTCTTGGACTTGGACTAATTGGCAGTGGAGACTTACAAACTTTTTATTGAGTATGCTCTCCATCGCGATGAAATTGTTCTAGGACTTGTTCCCGTGCTTCTCTCCAGATTAGCCTTCCACTTCACGAACAGTTCTAGAACTTCTCCTTTGTGTCGCATGGTGTACACCCAACAGCGCCTAGAAAAATCGTCAATGAACGACACAAAATAATAGTTACCTCCAATCGATGCAGTCTTGGTAGGTCCCCAGACATCCGTGTGAATATAGTCAAGAATACCCTCAGTGCAGTGTAAAGCTGTGCCAAACTTCACGTTGGTCTTCTTGCCGATAATGCAATGCTCATAGAAATCCATCTTGCAGGTTTCGGCACCCTTCAGCAATACTTACCTCGCAAGAGCTTGCATTGACTTCGAGCTTGCATGTCCCAGCCTCATGTGCCACAGCCGGGTTGAATCTTCCTTCGGACTGGTAGAAGCCGCCACTTGCCCTGTTACCGTACTACCCTTCAAGTAGTATAGGTTGTTCCGGCGCTTGGCCTTCAACACCACCATCGAACCTTTTGTCATTCTAAGGACTCCTTCCTTAATAGACACCCAAGGCCCAATGACTCCAAAGCTCCTATGAAAATCAAGTTCCTCTTTAACTGAGGTACGTACCTCACTTCTTTCAGCTCCCTCACCATCCCATCAAACATTCTGATTGGCATAGTACCAACACCCTCCATGATGCACGGATGATCATTGCCCATGACAACCGAACACCCCTCCAGTTTCTCAAAACTGGTAAACCAGTCACAATTAGAGCATACATGGTATGTTGCACCTGTATCCAAGATCCACTAGTTTTCACCTGAGTAGCCTATGATGGGAGTTGTAACTGAAAAAGAAAACACCGATGAATCTGAGTCTGATCCATCTGCCTGTGATTTACTGCTAGGAGTGTTAATCACCTTTGCGAGATTTGCCTCAGACTATGATTCTTTCTTCTTTTCCTTGAACTTCGGACAGTCCACCTTCCAGTGCCCAATCTCTCTGCAGAAAGCATACTGATTCCTTTGAGATCCCTGAACCCTGGCCTGGACTTTGATCTTCCTCTAACCTCCTTGCCCTTCCTCGATGAACCCCTGCCTCTTACTTCCAGTGCCTCCGCCGATGAGCTTGACTGAGAAAGATGTCTCTCCTTCTTCCTCGTCTCATAACTTATCAGTGCAGACGACACCTCATGGTAGTCCAACGTCTGCCTACCATTGATAAAGGTCAGTGTGAATGTCTCATACTCCTCCTTCGGGAGTGAGTTCAGGAAGATGATCGCCTTGTCCTTCTCTTCTACAATGACATCCACGTTCACCAAGTTTGTAAGAAGCTTCGTGTATCGGTTGATGTGCTCATTCACTATGCTCCCCTTCTTCATCTGAAATCTGTATAGCTTACTCTTAAGCTGCAACCTTGACTCAACACTCTTGTCAGGTATTTCTTCTCAAGGGTTTCCCACAGATTCGCCGACGTCTCATGTTGGGCAAGATATTTTATGTCTTGCGTCAAACATGAACGAATCAACCCACACGCCGACCTGTTCATGTTTGCCCACTCTTCATCAGTGGTCGTGCTCCTCTTCTTTTCCAATAGGAGTGTATCTTCGAGGTTCGATGCATTCAGGGCATCAATAACCTCACATCTCCACATCCCGAAGTTATTTGTACCGTTGAACTTGACAACATCAATCCTCGGGTGAGGATTCATGGTCTTAACCGAAGCAATTTCTTCTGTCATTTAGATTACTTGATCCTCTATCTATGCGAAAGAACAACCAATTGGAAATAGATCACTACTCAGATAAAAATTAGATTTTTACCTTTTTCTTGAAACCCTAAATTGAGTTTCTCACCGGATCTATTCCACCACAGATTCCACGAGCCCTCCTTGCATCCTCCTGAGATCGACACACGATCCCACGAACACCAATACCTCTGATCTGAGATCGACACACGATCTCCACCGAATCAGATCTCGAGCCCTCCGAATCTCCAGAAATCCCGAGCGAAACCTGGATGCTCTGATACCACTTGTTGCGCCAACGACAACAACCTGATGAGGATCTCCTGAATCTCCTAAGCACAAAGAATAATCCCAAACAGCACAAACAAAATACCAGGAAAAAGCACACGCGCAAACAAACAATTTAACGAGGTTCGGCCTCAATGTCTACGTCCTCGGGGCAATCAAAAGAGAGATTAATTACTAGGAAGATTGATTACAATTGCTAACAGTCTCAGATACTCAACCCTAGAAAAATAACCACAGCCTTTAAATACAAACAGGTTTCCAAATATGCAATCGCAGCCCGCACCTGCTTGTCCGTCGACCGACCCCTTCTACCAGTCGACCGGTCGGTCGACTGGGTGCCCAACAGAGAGTTGGGTACTTTCAGTCGGTCGACCGGACGGTCGACCAAGCTCCAACTTGTGCAACTTGTACACGTCGGTCGACCGGCCCGGTCGACCGAACTCTGATCCTGCGGGCGCTCGACCGGCCGGTCGACCGGCCAACCTGTTTCCTGCTGCTGCTGGCTATTTTCTGCTGCTGTTTCCTTCGCCTTTTCGTCGTCGACTTCCTCGGCGATCACCTCGACGACCCCTCGGCAATCCATATCAATTTCCTCAGCAATATTCTCTCTTTCCAACAAAACATCCATTCAGGAACCTCATGTAATAATCAAGTCATCCCCCAATTGGTTATCGCGATACTGATGCAAGTCTTTCAGCAATTTACTTGGTTCAATGCCATAACGTTTTATGCACCCGTCCTGTTCCAGACAATCGGTTTAAGAGCGACCCATCTTTGTTGTCTGCTGTCATAACCGGAACAGTCAACGTTCTCTGCACCATAGTTTCTATTATCTTCATGGACAGAGCTGGAGGGGATATTGCTGCTCTCTGCTTGCGTTCTGATGTTGATTGCTCAGGTTAAGTCTATTATGTCCTCAATTTCTTGTTAAGGTCTTATTTAGGTCCATTCACAATATTAAACCTAGAGATAAGTAGAGAAGTATCTATAGCTGTTTAGTTGCAGAACTGTGGTTTCTAGATAGCAAAAGGGTATCCATATTTGATTTCAACAAACAAGTAAACTCATTTCCTAAGATGTAGAAAATCTCAAATATATCACGCACATAAAATTCTTTACTAAAATCAATCTTATAGTCTTAAGTAGGAAGTGTTGGTCCCACCTTTCAGGAAATCCTCTTTCCAAATTTATTCAATATGTGTGATATATGATTGAATCATTGAAACGACTTCAATTAAGAGATTTATAAATGCTTTTATACATATAAGAAAAGATCTTGACTTTCTTCCACTTTTGTTGCAGACAACAATTGGAGGCCTTCTACATGCAAATTTGAAAGCAACCAACAATCTGAATCCTCATGTGGCTTTTGTGGTGGTGGTATTCGTCTGCGTCTTTGTGGGAAGTTTTGCATGGTCTTGGGGTCCTCTGGGTTGGTTGATTCCAAGCGAGATATTTCCTCTAGAGACGAGGACGGCTGGTTTCGCCTTCGCAGTGAGCTCAAACATGCTCTTCACTTTTGTCATTGCCCAAGCTTTCCTTTCCATGATGTGCCACATGCGAGCGTCCATCTTCTTCTTCTTCTCTGCGTGGATTGTTGCCATGGGGTTGTTCGTCATATTCCTTTTACCTGAGACGAAGAATGTGCCTATTGATGAGATGGTGGAGAGCGTGTGGAAGCGACGCTGGTACTGGAAGCGTTATATAAGTGATGATGATGATAGAGCGAAGTACATGGAGAGAGGGGTTTCTAAGTGATTTAATTCACATTCTATCCCCATCTTTTTTTTTTCTTTCTTCTAGTTATATATAAGTTAGATTCTTCCTTTTCTTGGACTAATTGGCAGTGGAGACTTACAAACTTTTTATTGAGTATGTTCTCCATCGCGATGAAATTGTTCTCTCTACCCTTTTCTTTTCTTTTTCTGAAAGTCTTTTAGAAATTTCTGCAGTGGGATTAAGATGAAAATATGAAGATGAAATTGGATGTTATTGTTTTTGAGTTCCCTGGTTGGACCTAGATTATTCTGGCATTATGATTTCATAAAAAGTTCTATTGAGTGCCTAACTGACTTTATCTTTTGAGATAATCTAGGTTGTGCCACATAAATGGCCTGGATCAGAAATAATATCATTTGTTTTAAACTTATAAGATTTTTTTTTTTGAGGGAAGGTTTAATTTTAGTTATGGCATCATTATAGGTTCTAAATAGGGTAACAATATGAACTGCTTACTTGCAACTCACAAGGATTGGTGATTGGTACCAGCATTGAGAATTATTGGATTTTCTGACAATTTTTTCTTTTTCTTTTTCTTTTTACCCCTTCCAACTTCCGTTTTTTACTTTCATACAGTTATAACTAACTACAGCTCACTTGGCTCAAAAAAAAAAAAAAAAAAAAAAAAAAAAAAAAAAAAAACCTATTGTGAAGTCACGTGACACTAGTCTGAATCTTTTAAGAGTTACCCGCCGGCTGAGTCGGTAAGTCGTTTGTCCTGTGTTGTGGTCCTCATAAAATGGGAGCAACTGGATTCCTCTCTTTCTATCTTGAATTCTTTGATTGGGTTGTAAGAAGAATGAGTTCATTTCAGAAGTTTGGGACGAAAGTGTGGATTATGCAAATCAAAATTGCAAAAATGCACCCAAGAGAAGAACCCAAGAGATGTGTAACAGTGTTTGCCAACAGCGAAAATGCTAGAGAAAGTAAATTTCCTAGCTCTCGAGGGATTTCTTGAAATTGTTTGAGGAAGAATCATCTGCTGCGATGGCGAAGAGTATTTGAAGTCAAGGAGGACGCAATGGAGTCATATAGTCCAATGCATTCCCAAGAGGCAGATGACCTGTTTGATAGAATGGCCACACCACCCCTTCTCCCTATCCATATCCCTCCTTTGTCCCCTCCTCTCTCCCCTCCCCCTCTCCATCTCCCACCCCCTCCTCGTCTCCGACTGCCTCAAGCTCCGCAAACCCGAGCTCCTCCACTACCACCACTGTCCACTATCCACTCAGCAAACCCTCATCTTCATCCCCTATGACCCCAGGCATGGGGTCCCCATCCCCCCACCGGCCTACCACCACCACCCCCTCCTCTATTCATCTCTTATCGCTGCCGTCGGTTTCACACTGTGCCTCCCCCATTCATCAAGCATAGTGGGAGGCTGTGTAGTGACTCCTCTTCCACTGAGGAGAGAACCCGCAAAGTTGGACAACGACGAGCTATGAAACTCACTCTCGCCCCCTTTTTCTCATGGAGCGGTGGCCGATGTGCCCCTGGTCCAGTGGTTATCCCGAATGGTCCTTCTTTCTCGGTGTTCACAGATGATGAAATTGCTCGAATGACCACTCAATTCAGATACTTCCTCCCTGCCGACCCTAAGCGGCAACCTCTCATCTTTAAGTTCTCGAAGTGAGCCGATCCCTTCATTGAATTTGAATGTGTGAAAAAGGGTATTCATCTAATCATGATCATTTTAAATTGGAACATTAGAGGACTCGGATATCTTGATAAGAGAGCGAAATTTTGGGATTTTCTAACCTCTTTGGAATTGACTTGGTAGCTTTACAAGAATCAAAACTTTTCTCTCCTTCCTTTCACCTCCTCTGTTCTATTGGGGGACTCAGATTACTGATTGGGTGGTTCTAGATTCTATTGGTGCCTTGAGAGGGCAACTTGTTGGGTAGAATGGAAAGCTTTTGAGAAAGTATGTAAATTTGTCAATAGCTACTCTATTTTGGTGATACTTAAAGATCGAGCAACTCAAACCTCTTTTTGTGTCTCCTCGGTGTATGGGCCGAATGAGCGATCTCTTAAGCCTCTTTTTCTTGACGAACTTCGCTCTATTCACTCTTGGCGTTTGTCGGTGCCTTGGGCCTTGATGGGGAATTTCAATATGAGGAGATTTGTAGATGAGCGCCGAGGATGTGAAGGCAACATTGTTGATATGCACTCCTTTAATGACCTTATTCGGAGTCTAGGCTTAATTGATATTCCGCTTAGAGGGAGATCATTTACATGGTCTAATAAGCGTGCCACGCCCACCTTTGTGAAGCTTGACCGGTTCCTCCTCTCGGATATTTGAGATAATGCATTCCCTCTCTACTTGTAAAGCTCTCCTCAACACTCTCCGATCACACAGTCATCTCCTTTCATACCTCAGTGTTGGAGGAGAGAGTATAATAGAGGAGTTGATATCATGCCAGGTGCTGTCGAAGATTGCCAAGGAGTCTACGATGAAAGGCAAAGGGACAGCGGGCAGGAAATAGCAGCAGCAGCAGAAGACAGGCGAGTCGGTCGACCGGCCCGGTCGACCGACGTGCACAGCATGCACAGGAATTGAGCGGTCGACCGGCCGGTCGACCGCAACACTCTGTCTGCAGAAGACAGAGCTCTCGGGTTTTCTGGGTCGACCGGTCGGTCGACCGGAGCGGCTCTGTCTGCAGGAACCCAGCTCTCGGGTTCTCTGGGTCGACCGGCCGGTCGACCGTAAGAGGGGGTCGGTCGACCGTTCGGTCGACCGACAGTCGGGTCTGGGCTGAAAACTGCTGTTTCGGGAAATTGTGTATTTAAGCCCTAAGTGTAATTTCTAGGGTTTAAGTGCCTTGAGAAAAAAAGCTGCGGACTCTCTTACATTCAAAGAGATCCAGAGCTATTGTAATCATCTTTCTAATTGAAAACTCTCTCCATAGATTGCCCCGAGGACGTAGGCATTGAGGCCGAACCTCGTTAGATCTGTTGTTTGCGATTGGGTGATTCTCTTCTTGGTTGTGATTGATTTCATTGTTCGAGAAGATCTGAAGATTCTCTGTTTGGTTCGTTGTTGTGATTTGTTTGCGAGCACAACAAGTGGTATCAGAGCAATCCAGGCTACGCTTGGGATTCTGAGGATTCGAAGGGCTCCAGATTTGATCAGGTGGAGATCGTGTGTCGATCTCAGGTCAGAGGTATTGGTGTTCGAGGAGATTGTGTGTCGATCTCAGGAGGATGCAAGGAGGGCTCGTTGAATCTGTGTTTGGAGTAAATCCAGTGAGAAACTCGATCTAGGGTTTCAAGAGGCAGGTAAAAATCCCATTTTTATCTGAGTAGAGATTTATTCCAATTTGGTTACTCTTCCGCATAAATAGAGAATCAAAAGAAGATCTAAATGGCAGAAGAAACTGCATCTGTTAAGACAATGAACAATCATCCAAGGATTGAAGTTGTTAAGTTCAATGGAACTAATAATTTCGGGATGTGGAGGTGTGAGGTTATGGATGCACTGAATGCATCGAACCTCGAGGACACGCTCCTATTGGAGAGGAAGAAGAACACTACCATTGATGAAGAGTGGGCGAAGATGAACAGGTCGGCATGTGGCTTGATACGTTCATGCTTGTCACAAGACATCAAATATCTTGTACAACATGAGACGTCAGTTAAGAAACTGTGGAATACCCTTGAAAAGAAGTACCTGAAGAAGAGTGTAGAGTCCAGGTTGCAGCTTAAGAGTAAGCTATATCAGTCAGGATGAAGAAGGGGAGCACAGTCAATGAGCACATCAACCGGTATACGAAGCTTCTTACAGATCTGCTGAATTTGGATGTCAAGGTAGAAGAGGAAGACAAGACAGTCATTCTTCTGAATTCACTCCCACCAGAAGAGTACGAGACATTCACACTGACCTTCATAAATGGAAGGCAGAACTTGAATTATGATGAAGTGTCTTCTGCATTGATGAGTTATGAAATAAGGAAGATGAGAGACATACTTCTCAGACAAGTTCATCGGCAGAGGCATTGGAAGTAAGAGGCAGAGGTTCATCAAGGAAAGGCAAGGAGGTGAGAGGAAGATCGAAGTCTAGGCCGGGCTTCAGGGATCTTAAGAAAAATCAGTGCGCATTCTGCAAAGAGCTTGGGCACTGGAAGGTAGACTGTCCAAAGTTCAAGGGAAAGAAGAAAGAATCAAAATCTGAAGCAAATCTCGCAAAAGTGGTAGAAACTGCAAGCAGCAAATCACAGGCAGATGGATCAGATTCGGATTCTTCAGTGTTCTCGTTTTCAGTCACCACTCCTGTCATTGGCTACTCGGGGGAGAACGAGTGGATCTTGGACACAGGTGCAACATATCATGTATGCCCTAATCGAGACTGGTTTTACCAGTTTTGAGAAGTTGGAGGGGTGTTCGGTCGTCATGGGCGATGATCATTCGTGCATCATGGAGGGTGTTGGCACTATTCCAATCAGGATGTTTGATGGGATGGTGAGGGAACTGAAAGAAGTGAGATATGTTCCTCAGCTAAAGAGGAACTTGATCTCTGTAGGAGTTTTGGAATCACTGGGGCTCGTAGTGTCAATTAAGGATGGAGTTCTTAAAATGACAAAGGGCTCGATGGTGGTGTTGAAGGCCGATCGCCGTAACAACTTGTATTACTTGAAGGGTAGTACAGTGACAGGGCAGGTGGCAGCTTCAACCAGTCAGAAGGAAGATTCAACCCGGCTGTGGCACATGAGGCTGGGACATGCAGGGGAGAAATCAATGCAAACTCTTGTGAAGAAAGGGTTGCTGAAGGGTGCTGAGACCTGCAAGCTGGATCTATGTGAACATTGCATCATCGGCAAGAAGACCAAGGTGAAGTTTGGCACAGCTTCGCACTGCACGGAGGGTATTCTTGACTATGTTCACACGGATGTATGAGGACCTACCAAGACTGCATCAATTGGAGGTAACCACTATTTTGTGTCGTTCATTGATGACTACTCTAGGCGCTGTTGGGTGTACACTATGCGACACAAAGGTGAAGTCCTAGAGCGGTTTGTGAAGTGGAAGGCTAATCTAGAGAGAAGCACAGGAAGGAAGATCAAGGTTCTCCGTTCTGACAATGGAGGGGAGTACAAATCCGATCCGTTCCTACAGCTATGCCTTGATGAGGGCATAGAGAGACACTTCACAGTACCGGAGAATCCGCAACAAAATGGGGTGGCTGAGAGGATGAACCGGACTTTGCTAGAGAAGGTTCGGTGTATGTTATCCAATGCAGGACTGCCAAAGATGTTCTGGGCTGAAGCTTTGGGGTATGCATGCCACCTTGTGAACAGGTTGCCGTCGTCTGCAATAGGGGGGAAGACTCCTCTTGAAGCTTGGTCAGGAAGAACTGCTCAGGATTATGATTTGCTACGGGTTTTCGGATGTCCAGCCTACTACCACGTCAGAGAAGACAAGTTGGACCCAAGGGCAAAGAAAGGGGTGTTCGTTGGCTTCAAGCGAGGAACCAAGGGGTTCAAGATTTGGGACCAAAAGGACAACAAATTCATAATCAGCAGGGATGTCACATTCGATGAGGCTTCACTGATGAAGCCTACGGTCTCTAAGCAGGTGGAGACCAGCAAGACCAAGGAGCTATTGCAGCAGGTGGAGAGTGATGCAGATCCACCATCTCTAGAAGATTCAGTATCAGTGAGGATCATTCCTGAGGTGACACAGGGAGGTGATCGAGTTGCAGAAGAAGATGCTGAAGTTGTTGAAGAGGATCAGGAGCAGGTCATGGGTACTGTTCCAGATCCCACTGCAGTTGGAAGACCACGGAGGAATACTAGGAGACCTGGTTGGCTCACCACCGATATGGTTGTCGCGTATACACTTCCAGTTGTTGAAGAGGCTATTCCATCTACATTCAGGGAAGCTGAGATTAGTTCAGAAGCAGAGAAGTGGAAAGAGGCCATGAATGAAGAGATGCAATCTCTTTATAAGAACAACACATGGGAACTTACCAAGTTGCCCAAGGGAAAGAAGGCCATAGGGTGCAAGTGGGTATTTGCTAAGAAGCAAGGATCTCTTCAAGAAGATACAGTGCGCTATAAGGCAAGGTTGGTGGCTAAAGGCTACGCTCAGAGAGAAGGAATCGACTACAACGAGGTATTCTCCCCGGTAGTTAAACACTCGTCTATTCGGATTCTATTGGCTTTGGTGGCGCAGAATGAGTTGGAACTGGACCAACTTGATGTGAAGACCGCCTTTCTCCACGGCGATCTTGAGGAGGAGATCTATATGACACAGCCCACAGGTTATAAAGCTGCAGGGAAGGGAGATTTAGTATGTAAGCTGAAGAAATCGCTGTACGGTTTGAAACAGTCTTCTAGACAGTGGTACAAGCGATTTGATAGCTTCATCAGGAAGAAGAAGTACACACGAAGCCATTTCGATCCATGTGTGTACTACAACAAGTTACCATCAGGTGAATATATCTATCTACTTCTTTATGTAGATGATATGCTGATTGCTTCTAGGTCAAGATCTGCTATTGATTCTCTGAAGAAGATGTTATCGTCAGAGTTCGAAATGAAGGACCTGGGGGAAGCAAAGAAAGTATTGGGCATGGAGATCACAAGAGACAGGAAAGCTGGCAGGATAAGTTTGACTCAGAAGGGCTATCTGGAGAAGGTACTGCAGAGGTTTAATATCGGGAAGGATACTAAGTCTGTTAGTACACCAATGGCGCCGCACTTCAAATTGTCAGCGAAAATGTCTCCAAGGAGTGTTCAAGAGCGTGAGCATATGTCTCATGTTCCATATGCCAATGCGGTGGGTAGCTTGATGTATGCAATGGTGTGTACGAGGCCAGATCTATCACAGGCAGTCTCCATGGTGAGTAGATACATGCATGATCCTGGACAGGGTCATTGGGAAGCTGTGAAATGGATTCTGAGGTACATCAAGGGAACTATTGATGTAGGCCTAATGTTCGAGAAGGACGACACCGGAAAGTAAGAGTGCATAGGGTATGTTGATTCAGACTATGCAGGTGACCTTGACAAACGCCGGTCAACGACGGGATATGTCTTCACATTCTCGCAGGCACCGGTGAGTTGGCGCTCCACACTTCAGTCTACCGTCGCGTTGTCGACCACAGAGGCTGAATATATGGCTATGACAGAGGCTATGAAGGAGGCAATCTGGCTTCAGGGATTGCTTGATGACTTGGGCGTGGAACAGGATATATTGAAGATAAACTGTGACAGCATGAGTGCCATTTACTTGGCAAGGAACCAAGTCTATCATGCAAGGACGAAGCACATCGATGTCAGGTATCACTTTATTCGGGAGATTCTGGAAGAAGGTGACATTGACTTGTTGAAGATTCACACTTCGGAGAATCCGGCCGATATGCTTACAAAGGTGGTGTCGGGAGTAAAGTTTGTACACTGCAAAGACTTGCTTCATATCCTTCAGGTGAATTGAGCTTGCTGAAGCTCATTTTGGGTGAACTACGACGGCTTGATCCCTTCGGCAAGGGGTAAGTGGGCAACCGGGTTGGTGCAGCCGCTATCGAGTCGATGTTCGGCTCAGATTTGGAAATCTTCACCGAGGTGGAGAATTGTTGGAGGAGAGAGTATAATAGAGGAGTTGATATCATGCCAGGTGCTGTCGAAGATTGCCAAGGAGTCTACGATGAAAGGCAAAGGGACAGCGGACAGGAAATAGCAGCAGCACCAGAAGACAGGCGAGTCGGTCGACCGGCCCGGTCGACCGACGTGCACAGCATGCACAGGAATTGAGCGGTCGACCGGCCGGTCGACCGCAACACTCTGTCTGCAGAAGACAGAGCTCTCGGGTTTTCTGGGTCGACCGGTCGGTCGACCGGAGCGGCTCTGTCTGCAGGAACCCAGCTCTCGGGTTCTCTGGGTCGACCGGCCGGTCGACCGTAAGAGGGGGTCGGTCGACCGTTCGGTCGACCGACAGTCGGGTCTGGGCTGAAAACTGCTGTTTCGGGAAATTGTGTATTTAAGCCCTAAGTGTAATTTCTAGGGTTTAAGTGCCTTGAGAAAAAAAGCTGCGGACTCTCTTGCATTCAAAGAGATCCAGAGCTATTGTAATCATCTTTCTAATTGAAAACTCTCTCCATAGATTGCCCCGAGGACGTAGGCATTGAGGCCGAACCTCGTTAGATCTGTTGTTTGCGATTGGGTGATTCTCTTCTTGGTTGTGATTGATTTCATTGTTCGAGGAGATCTGAAGATTCTCTGTTTGGTTCGTTGTTGTGATTTGTTTGCGAGCACAACACTCAGCATATCACTGATGTGCTAGTAGGTTTCAGTTTGAAAGTATGTGTTTGAAATATCTTGATATTCATGACATTGTTGCTAGTGCTTGGTCCTCCGTCTCTCATGCTAATGCCATCACTAGCCTAGCCCAAAAGCTTCGTAATACTAGGAGTGCCGTCAGGATATGGAACAAATCTCAATTTGGGAGTGTCAAAAGGCAAAAACTTGATCTACTAGAGGTGCTCAATGAGCTTGACATCCTACTTGAAACTCGACCGCTCTCTTTCCAATGAATCCTCTCTCAAAGTGTATACTCCCAATGAGCTTGATAGAATCCACCCTCTTGAAGAAACTATGTGGCGACAAAGGTTCCGTTTTCTTTGGCTTAAGCAAAGAGACCACAATTCTAAATTTTTTCACCATGTTGTTAACACAAGATATCGCTAAAATCTCATCCATATTCTTCACTTCCAAGATGAAATTAATATTTCTAATGCTTTTACCACTTGCTACTTTCATATTTTTGGAGCATTTCACCTCCCTCTTTTGCATGCTAATTGGGATATACTTTATCCAAATTGGGAGTGGTCCTTTCCGGACATTGAGCACTCTTTCAATACGGAGGAGATTAGAGATGCCATTTTCGGACTTGGTGTAGAAAAATCTTTGAGCTGGATGGATTCCCAATTATTTTTTTTGAGAAATTTTGAGATCTTGTCAAGTCGGATATTCTTTTCTTATTTGGCCAGCTTTATAACGACATTGTGGATCTTCGGTGCCCCAGTTATGCTTTGGTTGCTCTCATTCCGAAAAAAGAAAGAGCTTCCTTGGTCAATGAGTTCTGGCCTTCGTCATCAAGATTATTAACAAAGTTCTTGCCAATCGGCTCCATCCCCATATCCACCTTCTTATAGACCAAGTCCAATTGATTTTCACTAATAATAGATACATTCTTGACAGTGTGGCTTGTGCCTAAGAGATACTTGCAGCTACACAACTCCGACATTAAGGCGGTTCTTAGGCTTGACTTTGAGAAGACATTTGCTCCGTTAGTTGGATTTCATATTTGAGTTACTTTTGGTCAGAGGATTCAGAGAAAGTTGGATTGGTGGATTAAAGTTTGTTTGCTCTCCGAACATCATATATTCTAGTTAATGAGAAGCCGGGCAACTACATCTTATGCCGTAAAGGCCTAAGACAAGGAGACCTTCTTTCCCCCTTCCTCATCTTTCTTGTGGCTAACACACCCTACATGAATCCTCTCCCTAGCCGGTATTGGTTGTATCCAAAAGATGAGCACTTTTCTTGGCCGAACAATCTTATTAGTCTACATTATGCTGATGACACTCTACTTCTTGTGCCCGGAGATACTAGATCTCTCATTTGCCTCAAGCTTCTCCTTTATGAACTTGAGATGATGACTAGGCTTAAAAATCAATTTCAGCAAATTCTTTCTCTACAACTTAAGTAGAAGTGAAGAGATGAGAACAAGAGCTGCCACAATTCTCAATTGTAATCTTGGCTCATTATCATTCATGTACCTTGTGCTATCGATCAAAGAAACCTCTCTCACAAAGAAAGATTGGCAAGCACTGATCGAGAGAGTTGAGAAAAGACTTGCTACTTGGAGAGGTAAATGCACTTTCTCGAGGAGGTAGGCTCATTCTTATCAACTCCGTTTTGTCTTTCATGCTGATCTACTTTATATCTTTTTACTATCTTCCGGATTTGGTGATCTGTGTAATTGATCGCATTTGTCATGCTTTCTTTTGGAAGGGGACTAGGAACATTCATGGGGATTTGCTTGATTAATTGACAACTTGTTTGTTCACATAGGACCAAGGTGGAATGGATGTTTGCAACCTTCAGGCTTTCAATCTTGCTCTCATATCCAAGGAGGTGGAGATTTTTTCATGATATACACGCCCCGTGGGTGGCCCTTGTTATCTACAATTATTATAAGAGGCGAAGGGCATATGTGACTTGCATAATTCTCTCTCTGAGCACGTATCTCCTTTTTGGAGAGGAGTTCTAAAAGCTTCCACAACTTTTGCATCCGGCATTAAATTGTAGGGATGGTTGTACAACAAGATTTTGACTTGACTATTAGTAGGTAATGGTGCACTTTCTTTAATATACCCCAATGTATTTGTGCTTGCAAGAGATCCTTTTACAATGGTCAAAAACTCAAACATGCCTCCATGAAGGAAACATGATTTGGGCAACTTATTTTAGGAGATGGCCACACCAACTTATGGTACAAACCTCTACAACGATCTCAGCTCTCTCCTCTTCTTACTCCAACCTACGTACCTTTCACGTCACCAGATGTGCGACATTGGAAGCTAAAACAAAGTGATCTCTTTACTGTCAACTATCTTTATCGAAATCTCACTAGTTTTTGAGAAGACAACACTTGCTTTCAATGGATTTGGACTACACAAACTCCATTAAAAATCAACTTGCATATGTGGCTTTCCTTTCATGAACGTCTCTCAACGGCAGTCAATCTTGTCAAAAAGGGGGCATTCATACTTCATCTTTGTGCTTACTTTGTGGGGTAGAACCAGAAACAGTCGCCCATAATTTTTTCATTGCTTGCTCACTTTGAAACTTTGTGCACCGAAAAGAACCGCTTAGCTTTGTCTTCTTAGCTTTCTTTCATCGCAGCTCTTTGGGGTGATTGGTGGGTTGCTAACATCCCACATGTTGAGGCTAATCAATACGATTGTGTTGTCAATGCAATCATTTGGGTGGTTTGGCTCGAGCGGAATCAACATGTATTTAAAGCTAAATCCTCTTCTACCTTGGAGCTCGTGGCAGGATTTCATCATTGGTGGCTCTTTGGCAAGCTCACTTGCCTCTACATAATTGTCATAAGCCGCCGTAGTGTGTTGTTCTCTGTCACTTTTTTGTTTGCTTTGTGTCTTTCTAGCTTCATTGTAACTTCCCTTTCCCCCTCCCTCTAGCTTATAACTCTCTATTTTTTATTATTTCAATAATATGAAGCTAAGGCCTCGCCTTTCCCTAAAAAAAAGTAACAAAGAAGACATTGCAAGAGATCTTTATGGAAACCTCATGCGTGAGTATTTCTCACAGACGGAGGCCGGTTATAGTCTTCTTCTATACTCGCATCATCTTTTGCCTTCACGCAAAATTCATTTTTGGTTGCGGAGTTTGCAAATCTAAGCGGGTTCATATCTAGTCTTGAGATAGCTTGGATGCGCATGCACCCTTCATGACTTACCTCCGGAGGTAATCCGCACCACCTTGTGTTCTTGGGCAGTCTAAAAAAAATGAACCTAATAGCACTCTACTTTTGCTGAAAACTTCATTTCTGGCTACCCTGTTCTTGAGTGCATTATTTGGAAGACTATGTTGTGCGAAAATTATTGACAAGTATACTTACAAATACAGGAGTTTGGATTGACTCTCATCTCGTTGTTATGGAACGAAACTTGGCACCTAACCTTCAGGCATGTTCACTATTCAGGAAGCTGTTGTAGATTTGAGTGACCTGAAGATGCCTTGGATTTATTGTCTTCCCTGATGTTACCATTGACATGCACTGTCAAATAGATGGCACGAATGCAACAGCCAATATCATTGTTAATGGCTTATAATGCAAACAATCTTATACTCTCTCAAGCAAATGTGGTATGCCTACTATTCTTTTTGATATATGCCTTTATTTTACAGTACTTATTTTCAACAATTTATGTTCTTTTTGATATATGCCTTTATTTTACAGTACTTATTTCAACAATTTATATCATTTTCTTCTATCGGGGGCATCTCATGAGGCATAAAAACAATCTTATACTCTCTCAAGCAAATGTGGTATGCCAACTGTTCTTTTTGATATATATGCCTACGCTCTAATACACATAGAGCCATCACAAATTACCCAAATTAAATCACCCATTGGGAGGGGTATTACCAAGCAGGCTAACCCCGCGGCGGTATACTTTGTTTCATTTAACGTGCTTGTTCAATGAAGTCAACTTTTGGGGATAGTGATACAACTTTTGGGATAGTGATGCATATGTTGAAAGAAAATTTGTAATCCTTTTGAGCAGAAAATTTGATCGAGCAAAGACAAATAAATATTTAGGTTAGAATTGTGTTGATAGTATCCCATGTCTGCTCATGGGACTGGCTTATTAGCAATCTAAATAGCAGGTCATCATATAATTCCACATATTCCCCGAGAAAAAATCACTCCGGGCCTAGAGGAGATATTATCTTCATTTTTGCTTCTATTTTTTAAATTTCACATATTAGCTTAGTCAAATTAGGATATCGCACAGATCTTGATTTATAGTTTGGTTGTTAAATGGAGATCACAAGTAGCTGTTGAACGAGTGGAAGTAGTAACAGGTTTCCCACAAGGTTACCTAAAGGCTGTGAATATCTCTATAGGTGTGCATATTTATTGCTCAGTGTGGTGCTTGTGGAATATGATAGAGACAAGAGAAACACCAAGCACTGTGGGTAGGGTATTCATTGTCAAGGCAAAAGGTTTGTCACAAAACCTCTAAAAAAAAAACTTAATATCTGATGGGTTCTGGGCTAACAATATATTGTTGGAATTGAAGAATATATATATGAATCTTCGAGATGAATTATGGCGAGATCCGTTGATCGAATAAACTGGATGATGGTTGGAGTGTGTTCTCCTTCCATTGGTGATGAACGTGGTATATTCACATGTTCAATTCCGACTTCGAATGAATGAGATATTCAAGTCCAAAGATTGCCTAATTCAAAGCCAAATGGGACTAAAGTTAGCTACAAGCATTTAGTCCCACATTGGCCATGGGATGGAAGCCTATGGTGTTATAAATAGAGAAAATTGAGAACAAAGGGCGTGCCCTTTGGGTACTTGGAGTTTTCGCGCGCGATTGGGAGGGATCTATGCCCGCCCACACGTGTGTGCGCGCGCGCGCCAGCGGCGGCGGCCGACCGGCCGGCTGGCGCCGGTGCCGGCCGGGCTCGGGCTCGGGTTCCCTACCTGGCCTGGTTCTTTTTGAATCGGGTCTCGCGGGTATGGATTGCAAACATACCCGAACCGGACCCGCTCCGCTCTGGATCCAATCCGCCCGCCAATAGACCGCTCCGCGTCAGTTGGACTGCCAACAGTTGCGACTGTTGGGCTGCCAACAGACACGACTGCTGGCAATTCTCAATTGAAAACACACAACTACAACACCAATCTTCTCTTCTCTCTCTCTAAATTCTAAACAGCAAATTAAGTTTTGCGGTTTGAATTAGGAAGTAGAGTTCTGAAGTGAAGTGACTTCCAAAAGGGAAGTGGGAAATCAGTAACTCGGTTTCCGAAGCGACTTCCACGGAGATTCTGCAAAATTGTTCTGAAAGAGGAATCAGAAAATTCAACATATTCTTTTATAAGAATTGTTGTCTGAATCTGGTATTTCTGAAGAAAGATATTCTTCTACCTTCCATCGTCCTCAACAGTGGGTGCTCCTCCAGAAGAGTAAAGGCAAATATTCGTTTGAAATTTGTCCTTGTACCGCTGCTTCAACGATCCTGTGAAGGTACTGGTTGACTACGGTTCGACCGTACGGTGATTTGGTAGTGCTATCCAAATACCGTGAAAGAGTGTTGTATCTTGGGAGACCAGCGTCCATTATCCCGTTAGCACCAGTGCGGGGGACGTAATTGTCTTAAGGAGATTCGCTATAAGCGTACCTCACTCTAAATACTGTATAAGTGGATTAAGTCCTTTATACAGGGGATATACTTTATAGTATATCGAGACTGACTTGGATTCAGTCTAATTGGTGCTTTAACCAAGGAAGGAAATTGAAAGGTGGTTCTTAAATTAAGGAACGTTCTATTGAACGAAAAACCTCCCACCTGATATTTGCCTACCTGGCCAATTAGATTGTTGATATCTCAGTGATCTTGATTAGTTGTCAGATTGATTCTTGTTAAGCAGAATACCCAACAATCTTAAGACAATTATCGTTTCTTACTTCTGTTCTGCTTGAACTTGCAGAAGATGTCTGAGACAAATCAAGATAGCTCTAGCAAGGCACCAAACATGCTACAAGCATTGATGCCTACTCCACTTCCTAACCCGAAACCGGAGAAGCCAGGAAAATTTGATGGCACAGAATTCAAGAGGTGGCAACAGAAGATGATCTTCTACTTGACCACTCTCATCTGGCCAGATTCCTGCAAGAAGATCCACCAGAGCCTGCAACTGATGCATGGACTCAATGTGACTTCCTTTGCCGAAATTATATTTTAAATGGACTGGATGACTCTCTTTACAATGTCTACAGTCCTATAACAACGGCAAAGAAGTTATGGATCAGTCTTGACAAGAAGTACAAGACTGAGGATGCTGGTACCAAGAAGTTCGTCGTAGACAATTTCTAGAGTACAAAATGGTGGACAGCAAGACTGTAATTAGTCAGGTGCAAGAGTTCCAACTTATCTTGCACGAGATAGAAGCTGAAGGTATGATCCTACCTGAAACCTTTCAGGTTGCTACTATTGTGGAGAAACTCCCACCTGCGTGGAGAGATTTCAAGAACTACCTTAAGCACAAGCGAAAGGAGTTGAAGTTGAAAGATCACATTGTGAGGCTTCGTATCGAGGAGGACAACCGCAAGTCCGAGAAAAGGAGCAGTAAGAACTCCTACGAAGAAAAAGCCAATGTGATCGAAGACTCAAAGGGGAAAGCGTCTACTTCCAAAGGCTTAAAGCGGAAGAAGACTTCCCAGGGGTACAAAGGTAAGGTCCAAGAAGGCAAGAACATGCGCTTCAAGGGAACTTGCTACATCTGCAACAAAGAGGGGCATAAGGCGAATGAATGTCGCAGCCGTCTCAAACAAACAAGAATCTTGTTGATGGTCTTTTTAAAGACAATGTTGCAGTGGTAGACAAAAAGTCTGTGTATCTGTACCCGAAGCTTATAAATAAAGAAAATTCTTCTGTTTATTTGCTTGAGTCTCCTATTTTGTGGCATGCTAGATTAGGGCATGTAAATTACAAGTCTTTGAAGAACTTGTCTAATCTGGGATATATTCCTAAACTCAACTTGGAAGAAATTCGCAAGTGTGAGATTTGTGTTGAGGCCAAGTTGGCGAAAAATTCATTTCACTCAATTGATCGAATACATAACCTTTAGGGTTAATTCATAGCGATCTGTGTGACTTGAAGTTTATGCCAACTAGAGGCGGTAAAAAGTATTTCATTACTTTTATCGATGACTGTACAAGATACTGTTATGTGTATCTTTTTAAACAGTAAGGATGAGGCAATAAATATGTTGAGAATCAACTCAACAAGAAAATCAAGATTCTAAAATCCGATAGAGGCGGAGAATATGAATCAAATGATTTTAGTGAGTTATGTGCTAGTTTTGGTATAATACATCAAACTACAGCACCATACACTCCTCAGCAGAATGGAATTGCTGAACGAAGAACAGAACTTTGAAGGAGATGGTTAATTCCATGCTCGTAAGTTCTGAAGCTCCGCAGAACTTATGGGGGGAAGCTCTATTAATTGCAAATCATATTCTAAATAGAGTACCCCACAAGAAACTTGGTCTTATACCATTTGAGTTATGGCATGGAAGGATACCTTCCTACCATTATCTCAAAATGTGGGGGTGCCTTGCAAGGTGCTGGCACCATTACCTAAAAAGACTAAGTTGGGAGCAAAACTATGGACTGCATATTCATAGGCTATGCCTTGAATAGTAGTGCCTATAGATTTCTGGTTCATAAATCAGAAATACCTGATATTCATGTAAACATGATTATCGAATTTCGAGATGCTGTGTTCTTTGAAGACATCTTTCCGTACAAACGGGAAGCAGATAAGACTTCTGGGAAAGAACACACGAGATGGCGTTCAGGGACGAAAGCCCCGAGGAACCAATTGTTAATGCGGAAACTGAACCAAGAAGAAGTCAGAGATCTAGAATCTCAAAATCCTTTGGTCCAGATTTCATAGCATACGCTATTGAGAGCGAGCCTCAAACATTCAAAGAGGCTATGTCAACCCCAGAAGCACAAATGTGAAAAGAAGCTATAAATAGCGAAATAGAATCCATACTAAGTAATCATACTTGGGAATTGGTAAACTTGCCTCCTGGAAGTAAACAATTGGGTGTAAGTGGATTTTCAAACGAAAATTAAAACCGATGGATCTATCGATAAGTACAAGGCTAGATTAGTAGCCAAGGGTTATCGGCAAAAGAAGGACTTGACTACTTCGATACTTATTCACCAGTAACAAGAATAACATCCATTCGGATGTTGATTGCAATTGCAGTATTACACAACTTAGATATCCATCAATGGATGTCAAGACTGCATTCTTAAATGGTGAATTAAATGAAGAGATATATTGGAGCAACCTGAAGGATTTAAAGTCAAGGGCAAGAACACAAGGTGTGTAAATTGGTAAAATTCTTATATGGTTTAAAGCAGGCTCCTAAACAATGGCATGAGAAATTTGATAGTGTCATGATCAAAGATGGATTCACTATCAATGATGCGATAAGTGTGTTTACACGAAAACAATTGGAGATGCATGCATCATGTGTTTGTCTTTATGTGGACGACATGTTGATACTTGGGACTAATATTGAGATTATTAAGTCCACTAAAATGTTATCCAACAGTTTTGACATGAAGGATCTGGGGGTTGCTGATGTAATTTTAGGAATTAAAATTACTAGAACACCAGATGAAATCAGTCTATCTCAATCTCACTACGTGGATAAGATGATAGAAAGATTCAAGGATCATGGGATAAAGGAGAATACAATACTTTTCTCCCACACGTCCACCTTCATAAGAATACAGGAACTGGAATACGCCAGTTGGAGTATTCGCAGATTATCGAAAGTCTAATGTATTTGATGAATTGCACTAGACCCGATATTGCTTACGCTGTAGCAAGTTAAGTATATACACTAGTAATCCTAGTGATCTACATTGGACCGCTCTACTACGAGTATTGGGTTACGTATCACATACCAAGGAATATGCCTTGAGATATGGACAGTATCCACCTGTACTGGAAGGATACAGTGATGCTAATTGGATTGCAGATTCTGAGGAATCAAAATAACCTAGCGGATACGTATTTACTCTAGCAGGAGCAGCGGTATCATGAAAATCTTCTAAGCAAACATGTATTGCCCGTTCCACTATGGAATCGGATTCATAGCCTTAGATAAGGCTGGAGAAGAAGCAGAATGGCTTCGACAATTCTTAGAAGATATACCATTGTGGCAAAAGCCAGTGCCCCGCTATATGTATACACTGCGATAATCAAGCAGCTATATGAAAATCACCTAGAGGGGGGGGTGAATAGGTGATTATGCTAATCAAAGGGCAATTTAAAATTAAAGCTACAACAGTCACTAAACAAGAATCACAAGATGAATGCAAGCAAGTAAGTATGACAATGATTATGATGAGCAAGAATAATAGCAAGTATAGTAAAGTAAAGAGTGCAAGAAAGTAAACCAATCGCAAACACAAGGATATGTTATCGAGGTTCGAGCATCCAGCTCTACTCCCCGCCTTCCCCAGAAGGATTCTAGCTACTTCACTATCACACAGACAGTTACACAATCACTGCAGTACCCAACACACAGGAGTACCCAGTTTCACAAAGCTCAAGTACAAATTATCTCTGAGTAGTCAAAAGACCACAAACTCTCTCTTTCAAATATCTCTTCCCTTACAAAGGTCCTTAGAGAATATTGAGTAGGAATGAAGCTCTTGTGTAAGGTGAAAAGAAAAATTAAAATAGAGAGTATCACAAAAACCAATTCAGAAAATGAGTGAGAATATTAGCACAAAAACCAAGAAACAAGCTCTTTTGAAATTCTCAAACTTTTGAATTTTTCTTTGAAAATTGTTGTTGTCAACAAATCTCTCCCCAAACACCCCTATTTATAGGAGAGGGCTAGGGTTTAGGGATAAAACATAATTACAGATATTTAGGAGGTAATTAGATCAAAATATATCCTTAAACGAATTTTTAAACACAAAAGACAAAAATAAACAGCTATTAAAAATCTGCCCGTTACTGTTCAACGGCTACATCGGTCGACCGGGCCGGTCGACCGGTAGTACAAAATTCCGACCGTTACAGGCTATCGGTCGACCGACCCGGTCGACTGATACAAACTGTGACTCAAAAATAAATATCGGTCGACTGCCCCGGTCGACCGACAGACATGCACAACGGATACGTGCATTCTGCCAGGACCTCGGTCGACTGGTCCGGTCGACCGGACCAGCCTGATACAGACTCGGTCGACTGTCGGTAGACTGCCGGTCGACCGGATCAGGTCAGAAAACGAAATAAAGACAGAATTTTGAGAAGAAAAATATTTTTAACAAAACTATTTAAACAGGAATTCAGTATGTAACATAAAATAAATTTGTAGAAAAAGATTTTGTACTAAAATATTTTTGTATTTTATAGGAAATAAACTAAGAAATAGTATATGCGCAAAAACGTGTGTGATTGAGCTTCAAACCTAATCTCTATTCTTTAACAAGCTATAAAACTAAAAATACAAACCTAAGGATCTCTGAGCAAACTTCACGTCTTTGAGCCATCCAATGCCTTACTAGTGCCTTCTCTTCTATGATCCTTCCTTGATGAGCAAATTGCCTTCATTGCTATGTGGAACTTAGAAGTTTTTGCAACAGCGAAGCGAATGAACTCTAAACATGGTACAAAACCTGAAACTCATCTTAAACAAAATCATTAGTACCAAATAGCACTAATTTAGTTTGTCATCATCAAAACACAAAAACATTGGAGAGTGTAACCTCTTGGGCTAACAATCTCCCCCTTTTTGATGATGACAAAACAAATAGGCTATTTAACAAAAATATTGGGAGGAGAAAACTCCCCCTCAAATTATGCTATAATTAAAAACACATAATATGCTCATAATATGCTCTAGATACCAATAATTGAAATGATGCACCAATTATTGAAACCAATTGAAACAAACAATTAATTGCACCAATAATATGCTCTAGATACCAATTAAACTAAAATACAAAAAACTCATAAAACATATAAATTCATATGGAACCAAGACCAAATGAACTTATTTTTGTCCATGTAACTTACTCTCTCCCTTTTTGTCATACATCAAAAAGGGTTATGAAAACATGTTCAATCAATAATACACATATTTAGTTCTCCACAAATAAACGAAAATCTAGCAAAATCAAGTGGTTTAGTGAAAATATCGGCTAGTTGAAAATCGGTGGAAACATAATCAATATCAATATCACCTTTCTCAACATGATCTCTAAGAAAGTGATATCTAATCTCAATGTGCTTGGTCTTACTATGTTGATTTGCATTTTTGGTTAAATGAATAGTACTAGTATTATCACAAAATTTTTAAATTTTTATAATGCAAATCATAATCAAGGAGAGTATGTTTCATCCAAAGGACTTGTGCACAACAAGCCCCCGCGGCAACATACTCCGCCTCGGCGGTTGAGAGAGCTACGGAATTTTGTTTCCTAGAGGACCATGAAACAAGACAATTACCAAGAAATTGACATGTCCCACTAGTACTCTTTCTATCTACTATCTACTCTACAACCCGCATAGTCGGCATCCGAATAACTAGTCATTGAAAAATCTATAGTTTTCGGATACCAAAGACCCATTCCAATAGTGCCCTTAATATAACGAATAATGCGTTTTAACCGCAATAAGATGAGACTCTTTAGGACACGATTGAAATCTAGCACAAAGACACACACTAAACATGATATCCGCCTACTTGCCGTCAAATATAAAAGACTTCCTATCATGCTTCTATATAATTTAATATCACATTTTTACCCTTGTTCGTCCTTATCAAGCTTGGTTGTAGTTGCCATTGGAGTGTTGCAAGCTTTGATCCTTCAAGCCCAAACTTCTTTACTAGCTCCTTTGCGTACTTGGCTTGGTTAATGAAAGTTCCGTCTTGCAATTGCTTGATTTGGAGTCCAAGGAAGAAATTGAGCTCACCCATGGAAGACATTTCAAATTCTAGTTGCATTACCTTCTCAAAATCCTTGCATAAAGCTCATTAGTAGATCCAAAAATTATATCATCAACATAAATTTGCACAATTAAAATATCATTATTAACATGCTTAGTAAAAGAGTTTGTGTCTACTTTGCCTTTAATAAAATCATTTGAAATGAGAAAACTAGAAAGCCTTTCATACCAAGCTCTTGGAGCTTGTTTCAATCCATACAAAGCTTTATCAAGTTTGAAAACAAAATCGGGATGAACATGATCAACAAAACCGGGAGGTTGAGCAACAAAAACTTCTTCATTAAGAAAACCATTTAAAAATGCACTTTTTACATCCATTTGAAAAAGTTTAAAATTTTTAAAAGATGCATAAGCTAGTGTTATCTGTATGGCTTCAAGCCGTGCTACGGGTGCAAAGGATTCCTCAAAGTCGATTCCCTCAACTTGAGTGTAACCTTGGGCTACTAACCTAGCTTTATTTCCTAATGACATTTCCGGACTCATCCAACTTATTCCTAAAGATCCACTTAGTACCAATTATTGGTCTATCGTGGGGCTTAGGAACAAGGTGCCAAACTTGGTTGCGCTCAAATTGATTGAGTTCCTCTTGCATGGCAAGCAACCAATATGGGTCCGTCTCGGCTTCGAGAATGCCTTTGGGTTCAAAATGAGAAATGAAAGCAAAGTTACCACATAGGTCATGGAGTTTGGAGCGCGTTGTGACTCCTTTAGATGCATCACCCAAGATGAGCTCCTTAGGTGATTTATAGCGTATCTCCAAGCTTTAGGAAGCGGTTGAGTGCTTTCCTCCTTATCCTCTTGAACTTCACCAATAGGATCTAGCTAGCTTTACTTCTTGAGCGGGTGAGTCCTTCAAGGATAGTCTCTCCATGTCTTCACCTAATGGTTCAATCTCTACAACATTCTCAACAACCACATTAGATTCTTCAAACTTAACATGCATGGATTCTTCAATTGTTTGAGAAGATCTAATGAAAACTCTATATGCTTTGCTAGTAGAGGAATATCCAACAAAGATAGCCTCATAAGCTTAGCATCAAATTTACCCAAATTATCCTTAGTATTCAAAACAAAACACTTGCATCCAAAAACTTTAAAATATGCAACATTTGGTTTCTAGAATGATACATTTCAAAAGAAGTTTTTGAAGAATTTTTGCATAAATAAATACGATTTGATATATAGCATGCGGTGTTTACGGCCTCGGTCCATAGATATTGAGGGAGGTCGTATTCACTTATCATTGTCCTAACCATCTCTTGAAGTGTTCTATTTTTCCTTTCAACAACTCCATTTTGTTGTGGAGTTCTAGGACAAGACATTTCATGCTTAATTCCCTTTTCATCACAATAAGTCATGAAGAGTTGGTTAACAAACTCACCACCTCTATCACTCCTTATTCTCAAAATCGGGAAAACCTTTTTCTTTTTCAACTCTTTTTCTAAAATCTTAAAGTGAGAAAAAGTTTGATCTTTATTTTGCAAAAAGAAAACCCAAGTAAAACGAGAGAATCATCAACTAAAACAAATGCAAATCTACTTCCATTTAAGTTTTTAGTTTTAGTTGGTCCAAATAAATTCATATGAATTAATTCTAGAGGTCTAGTTGACATGATATCCTTAATTGGTTTGAAGGAAGACTTGGTTTGTTTCCCAAGTTGGCACGCACCACAAATGCGGTCTTTCTCAAAACTCAAGCAAGGAATACCCTTCACCAATTCCTTTGAATTAATTCTAGAAAGATGTTCAAAAGATGCATGTCCTAATCTTCTATGCCAAAGCCAAGAATTTTCATCAAAAGTATTTAAACATTTAGTAGAACACTCTACATTAAGCATGTCAATTATATAAACATTATCATCACGAAAACCGGTTAAAATACAATCATTCGATTTAACATCAAAAATCTTACAAGTAGAATCATCAAAAACAACTTTAAGACCACGATCACAAAATTGACTAATACTAAGTAAATTATGCTTTAAACCATCAACAAGAACTACATTTTCTATAATAGGAGATGAACCAATTTGAATATTACCAATACCGATGATGGTGCCTTTGGAATCATCCCCGAAGGTGACGGAGCCACCTTCCATGTACCTTGATAGGGTTGTGAAGTTGTTGATATCCCACGTCATGTGTCTCGAACAACCACTATCAAGGTACCACCGCTCCCTACGTCTTGGAGCCTTGGTGTGTACCTACATCAAACATTTTAGGACTTGATTTTGGTACCCACATTTTCTTGGGTCCATGAGGGTTAGAGCTATTAACCCAAACAAGATTATTTGAACTATGCAATTTATCATAACAAAATTTAGCTAAATGTCCATTTTTGCCATAATAAGTACATCTATACACTCTACCATATTTAAAAGCATAGTGAGTGTGTGATTTGTGAGCATGGGCATTGTGAGCATGAAAAGATTTAGCATGAGAAGTATTATTTGAAGTGTGAGCATGTGAAATTTTAGCATGAGAATTTTTAACATGAGAAGTGTGCTTTTTGGAAAACTTTTCTTCAAGCTTTTTGGTGTTAAAAGCACAGTCTTTCAAAACCTTTTCAAAATCAACCATTTTGGTTTTTAAGGAAGAAATTTCTTTATTATCAACAATAGGGGTTTTACCCTTACAAGAAATCTTATAAGCGTCAAATTCATTTTGAATAGAAACAAGATTGGAAGAAAGATCATCTTTTTCTTTTGATACCAAAGCAAGTTGATTTTTAAGAAAAGCAACTTCTTTTGTAATTTAAAGCATTCCATTTTCTTGTTATCATAAGTTTCGGAAAGTTCTACAAAAGCATGAACTAGAACTTCCTTACTCAAATCATCATCATTATCATCAAGAGATTGAGGGTTTACCTTGGGTGTGTTTGCCATGAAACACATATTTGCGGTATCCGCTTCTTCTTGTTCGGACTCGCTTTCCGAATCCCATGTTGCCTTGTAGGCTTTCTTTTCTTCCGACTTCCTATGCTTGAAGGAGGAAATTACCTTCTTTTTGAGCTCCGGGCAATCCGCTATCATGTGTCCGGGCTTTCGGTAATTGTAGCAAACTCTTTCCTCCCTTTTGTCTTCAAACTTTCTTTGGAAGTTAAACTTTTTCTTTCGGTACAATCTCTTCATGTTTCGTACAAGGACGGAGAGCTCCTCATCTTCTTCTTCATCTTCATCATCGTCTTCAAGAGTGGATGAAGACTTGAAAGCTATGGACTTCTTCTTTGTTGGAGCAACCTCTTCTCTTGCTTTCTTTTCCATCTCATGGGTCTTTAGGTTCCCAATGAGACTAATGATGTCCATCTCATCCTTGTCGTTTAATTCCTTCAAGGTGGTGGCCTTTATCTCCCAAGATAGAGGAAGAGCTCGTATCACTTTGCGCACCTTTTGATCGTTGGAGATGACGTCACCTAAGGAAGAAAGACCATTTGTAATTTTAGTGAAACGAGTAATCATACAATCAATGGATTCATCATCAAGCATTTTAAATGATTCATATTGGGACCTCAAGAGATCTATTTTAGCTCTCTTGACTTGTGAAGTCCCTTCATGCGTGACCAATAAGTGTTGCCAAATCTCATAGGCGGATTGGCAATGAATTACCGTGTAAGGTCATCCTCATTCAAGGCGGTTAAAAGGGAGTTTTGGGCTTTTGAGTTAGCCTCATATTCTCTAAAGTTGAAGTCGGTCCAAGTGCTCTCATCACTATCGGGTGCTATGTAGGGTTTGGTCAAGGACTTAGCTACCAAGCTACCTAGTGATTGCAAAAATATAGTCATCTAACCTTCCAAATGGGAAAATTTAGGCCATCAAATTTAGGTGGGGTTTTAATGTTGTCGGCCATATTTACTAGTGTATGAATGGATGAATGAAAATGTTGATTAGCAATATTTTAAGGATCTCTCTATGGATGTTAAGCCAAACCTAGAGTCCAAGCTCTGATACTAATTGAAAATCACCTAGAGGGGGGGTGAATAGGTGATTATGCTAATCAAAGGGCAATTTAAAATTAAAGCTACAACAGTCACTAAACAAGAATCACAAGATGAATGCAAGCAAGTAAGTATGACAATGATTATGATGAGCAAGAATAATAGCAAGTATAGTAAAGTAAAGAGTGCAAGAAAGTAAACCAATCGCAAACACAAGGATATGTTATCGAGGTTCGAGCACCCAGCTCTACTCCCCGCCTTCCCCAGAAGGATTCTAGCTACTTCACTATCACACAGACAGTTACACAATCACTGCAGTACCCAACACACAGGAGTACCCAGTTTCACAAAGCTCAAGTACAAATTATCTCTGAGTAGTCAAAAGACCACAAACTCTCTCTTTCAAATATCTCTTCCCTTACAAAGGTCCTTAGAGAATATTGAGTAGGAATGAAGCTCTTGTGTAAGGTGAAAAGAAAAATTAAATCAGAGAGTATCACAAAAACCAATTCAGAAAATGAGTGAGAATATTAGCACAAAAACCAAGAAACAAGCTCTTTTGAAATTCTCAAACTTTTGAATTTTTCTCTTGAAAATTGTTGTTGTAACCAATCTCTCCCAAACACCCCTATTTATAGGAGAGGGCTAGGGTTTAGAGATAAAACATATTTACTGATGTTTAGGAGGTAATTAGGTCAAGATATATCCTTAAACGAATTTTTAAACACAAAAGACAAAAATAAACAGCTCTTAAAAAATGCCCGTTACTGTTCAAACGGCTACATCGGTCGACCGGGCCGGTCGACCGGTAGTACAAAATTCCGACCGTTACAGGCTATCGGTCGACCGACCCGGTCGACTGATACAAACTGTGACTCAAAAATAAATATCGGTCGACTGCCCGGTCGACCGACAGACATGCACACGGATACGTGCATTCTGCCAGGACCTCGGTCGACTGGTCCGGTCGACCGGACCAGCCTGACACAGACTCGGTCGACTGTCGGTAGACTGCCCGTCGACCGGATCAGGTCAGAAAACGAAATAAAGACAGAATTTTGAGAAGAAAATATTTTTTAACAAAACTATTTTAAACAAGAATTCAGTATGTAACATAAAAAGAAATTTGTAGAAGAAAGATTTTGTACTAAAATATTTTTGTATATTTTATAGGAAATAAACTAAGAAATAGTATATGCGCAAAAACGTGTGTGATTGAGCTTCAAACCTAATCTCTATTCTTTAACAAGCTATAAAACTAAAAATACAAAACCTAAGGACCTCTGAGCAATCTTCACGTCTTTGAGCCATCCAATGCCTTGCTAGTGCCTTCTCTTCTATGATCCTTCCTTGATGAGCAAATTGCCTTCATTGCTATGTGGAACTTAGAAGTTTTTGCAACAGCGAAGCGAATGAACTCTAAACATGGTACAAAACCTGAAACTCATCTTAAACAAAATCATTAGTACCAAATAGCACTAATTTGTTTGTCATCATCAAAACACAAAAACAATTGGAGAGTGTAACCTCTTGGGCTAACAGAGAAATCATCCATGAGATTTCTAAAAATCATTCTACCATAGGGGCATTGCACAAGCCGAAAGGCATTCGATGATAAGCAAATGTCTCAAATGAACATGTGAACGTAGTCTTTTCTTGGTCCTTTGGAGCAATAGGAATCTGATTTACCTCAAGTAACCGTTCAAGAAACAGTAGTACTCGTGGCCCGCCAAACATTCAAGTATTTGATTAATAAAGGGAGTGAAAAATGGTCCTTACGAGTTGCAGCATTAAGCTTCCTATAGTCAATGCAAACTAGAATCTTCGTAGGAAGTCGAGTTAGGATCAACTCTTTGTTCTCGTTTTTCACTACGGTAAAGCTGGATTTTTTTGAAACCGCATGGACAGGACTGACCTTTTGGCTATCAGAAATGGGATAGATTATCTCTCATTGTCTAAAAGTTTCACAATTTCAGTATGAACATCCTCTTGCATTATAGGGTTTAATTTACACTGTGGGTATCTTTTAGGTGTTGCATCTTCATTGAGATGAATGTTTATGTTGAACTATGGTTGGACTCAATCCCTTTATATCAGTCATAGTCTAAACAATGGCTTCCCTATATTTTCTTAGACTTACTTTAAGATCTTCTTCTTGCCCATTGTTTAAATGGGAGGCAATGATGATAGGAAAGGCCTCTTATTCGCCTAGATAGACGTACTTAAGATGCGCAGGTAAGGCTTTCAATTCTAAGGAAGAGGAAGGCTCACTGGAAGGATGAGTCAAATTTATTGGCTTCATATTTGGTGAAATAGGGTTCGAGGCCCAATTCACAGCAGACTCAACAACCTGATCAAGATTAAAGTGATCAGACTCTAACCCAAAGTCACACTCAGTTTCTAATTTTAATTCTTCCCTGTGTTCACTTGTTAACTTCTCAATGAGGTTGACTTCAAATGTTTGGTCCTCAACATCACAGGGTTGTTTTCCTAGACTAAAAATATTGACTTCTCTAGTCATGTCCCAAAGGTTAACCTCATCAACCCATTCCTACAATTGATGATGGCATTGGTAGTAGCAAGGAATGGTCAGCCTAGGGTAACAGGAGTTTGAGCCATAGGATTGGACACAGGTTATGTCTCTAGAACTATAAAATCAACGGGGTAAATAAACTTCCCGACTCGGATAAGGACATCATTAATTTTCCCTTTTGGAACTTTTACTAAACGGTCAGCCAGTTGGATAGTGATTCGAGTTGGACTAAGATCGCCCAACCCGAGTTGTTAATTAAATGGAATGGAAGCAAGTTGATACTTGCCCCAAGTCAAGAAGTGCACAACTAATCTCGGCTTGTCCTATGGTGCAGGCAAAATGGTGGGATAACCTAGATCCTTGTACTTGACAGGGATTGGACCCGACAGTAGCTCACTAATGTTAGTGGCTAAGAAGACCTTTTTGGGTACATTAGTCTTTCTCATCTTGATGCACATGTCCTTAAAAAACTTAGCATAGGATGGGACTTATTGGATAGCATCCAGAAGTGGCACATTTATTTTCACTTGATTGAAGATCTCAATTATCTTATCCATGTGTGGATTTTTTTTGTTGTTTTTCAGCCTATTAGGATATAGTAATATAGGCTAGTACACCTGACTGGTTGATTTATCTATTTCAGATTCGTCAAATTTGGAAGGATTGGGATTATATGAGGTGAATGCTTGATTGTGGTTGTGCTGAATGGGATTAGATGGTGTTGACACTTGATTATCAACTTTCTTTTCCAACCTCAATGTATGAACAACATTACATTGATTCAATGATTGATCCTCAGTCAAATGAGCTTGTTGAGAATTCCTAGGATTCATTATTGGCTTACTAGGCAAGGTACCTTTTGTCTCTCATTTTGTGGAGTGGCTAATTGGCTCATTTGAACCTCTAGCCTCTGTATAGTTTTCATGAGAGAATCTTGGTTCTTCATGTATCTTTTCATGTTTCTCTCAAAGTCAGTCATTCTCTTTTCTAGTTGAGGATTCTGGAAGGAAGATGTGGAACTTGGTTGGGAAAGTTTTGTTGATAGTTTGAAAAGTTAGGAGGATGGCTGGGAGAATTATGATGGAAATTAAAAAAGTTGGGTTGATGATTGGAACAATTATTGGCATGATGGAAGTGGCTTGCATGATTTGACCGTGAGTGGTCATTGTTATTTTGGTTTCATGAGAAATTTGGGTGATTTCTCTATCCAAGATTGTAAGTTGGTACATAAGGATTATTGTTCGGCCTTGAAAAGGCTGCTTTAATCGGTTCTGGAAAGTATTGTTGAGCTTGAAACACAGGACACTCTTAAAACACATGATTCATGGCTTGACAGTACGTACAGCCCGGAGTTGGAAACTGGTTTGGGCTGACTTTATTGACTGGACTTGGTTCTTAGTTTTTAAATCTTCTAGTCTTCTTGCTAGGTTAGCTAACTTAGCCAGGTTAGCTATCTTAGCCTCATTAGCTATTGATGATTTAATTAAATGGAGACCTCCTTTTGAAGAAATGGAGTTTGAATTCCTCGAGTTTTCACTAGTTGGTTCCCACTAGTTGATCTTTTCAGCTAGATTCTCATATAAATCCCATCCTTCATTCTTGCATTTCTCATCCTTTTGCAAGAATCCCCTTGGCACATGCTTTCTAAGAGAGTCTTGGTAGAATAGTCTAAACCATTACAAAGAATTTGGCATTGTCGCCATTTCTCTATTCCATGATGAGGACATTAGACAAGGAGGTCTTTGAAGCGTTCAAAAGACCACCAAAATGGTCCACTAGGTTCTTGCTTGAACTGCATGATGTTTTTCCTAACGAGAGCGGTCTTGTGAACTGGATAGAATTTCTTCAAGATGACCTTGATGAAATCATCCCAAGATATGATAGAGTGATTGGGCGGAACAAAGCACATGAAAATGTGTAGTTATGAAATCAATGTAAAAGTGTGTGTGCTAATTTTCCCTCGATACTTTTGTTATAGCATTGGCTCAACGGGTCGAATCCACAGGGACGGGAGGCAATAGAAGCATTAACAATTTTTATTCACGTGTTATGTTAACAGTTCTTCTTTGTTAAAAGAATGAAAAAGAAAAAGAAAATGAAAAGAAATCCAGAGGTGATAGGTGAAGAAGGCGATGAAATTCGCGATGAGAAAACAAAGAGAAATGGTTTTGAAAACTTAAAGAAGATGAAAAAAAGGTGAACTAAGAGGAAGGTAAAAACAACGATAGAAAAAATGATAAAAGAGTTTGGAGTTGGTTTTTAAAACAAGATAAAAGAAAACTCATGGCTACTAACTACTAATTAGTCCACTAACCATGCTAACCTCTTAGTGATAGTTGCCTCACAATGGATCCTTGGCCATCACTAATCCTTGGCTTCAAGAGACGATGCAGAGCATGCTCATATGATTGTTCCTTTACATTCAAACAACACATCAATACCACACAACAAGTTGCAAGCTACAATTAAATCATCAAAACCGGTTAGAGGTGAGCATGAAATAAAAAAGACATTGCAAGTTAGCAAGTTAGTGGGTTAGGTGTTAAAAATGTTAGAATGTCATCATGAGCCATCAATAGCTCTTGCAAGAGCAAGGCCTTGTAGAGGCTATTAGATTCATGTGGATTATCGAGTAAGTGGTTAGATGGTTAGTGGTTAATAGTTAGATTGCCATGAGAAGAAAAGATTAGGTAAAAATCATTTAGAAGAGGGAGAAGATTACATTGGAGAAGAAAGGAGACACCTTTACATAAATTGTCACCATCTATTACATCAATATCTCTCTATCTCTCTCTGAATCTCTCAGCCCTACTATAAGATCTAAAAATAAAACGAAAATATAAAATAAAAGAGAAAAAAATCCTAATCTACAACAAAAGAGATAAAACCTAGCCTAAATCCTAAATTGTCTTGCGTTCTGGGACTCTGCAGGGCTATATATATGCATACAGGATTCCTAGAAGACGAGACGGGGCACCGCGTCGAAGATCGACGCGTGGCCCCCCATATGGCCATGAAAGCGCGGTCATAGCCCCGTTTTCGCAGCCAAACTGGGGACTTAGGTCCCTGGTTTTTGGCGAGAGTTCCCCGTCGCTTCTAGGACCTTGGTATACTTGGTTTCGGGTATTTTCACCCGGATATTCGTCTGACGTGCGCAAGGGTCTAGGTTCATTGCATCTTTTAGAAGCTCCCTTGCTTGGCCTCCAAGAAATCTAGATTTAATTACCTAAAATGGGTTTAATTAAGCTCTTATTTCCCTTTTGCTCTGCTTGTCTTGATTATCTGCAAGAGAGACCAAAACACGGTTTAGACCGACATTTTATTCATAAATCAATAGGAAAATGCGATATAATAATGCAGAATTGTAGACTAATCATACTCCCACACTTATCTTTTGCTCGTCCTGAGCAAAACAAGGAAAAGAAGAACTATACTACAAATGTTATTACACCACTTTCGCAGGTGACGCGATTGCACTGAGCGGTGCAACAAGCCGTTAAACCTCTAGGTTACTCCTAGAGGAGGAGTTTTGTCTCCTGAGAGTTTTCAGCGGATTGCACCCACGAAATTCATAAAGAAAGAAGACAAATGTTAGTATTTTGAAAACACATTTGAAAGAGAGACAAGTTTAAGAAATATTTTTGAAAATATAAGCGATCTAAGGTCATAAGTCCATCAAAAATTAGTCTTCCTTAAACTTAATCTCTATGCAATATCTTGTCTTCAATTAAGGTAAGAATTCAAAATTGGATTGAATATTTTATCCTTCATAAAACTTGATAATATGCACTTTGTGATAGTGAAGATTTCTGGGATTTCAACTCTAACCATCAAGCCATTTATATATATATATATTCGTCTTTTTTTCCTCCCTTAGTTTTCTTAGGCTCTCTAGTTTGCCTGGGTAGTGAGCCTTTAACCGATGACTCCCAGACTAGACGGTTTTAGGACACCAGATGAGAAAACATCCCTCGGGTTTAAGGAATCGAGTAAACAAGGCCACAAAACTAAGGGAGATTATTTGGCGTGAATAATCATGCTTCTTGAGGCATAATTATCCAGCTTAATAAGTGATTTTTTTATTCATTTATACCATATTTTTTTTTTTTATTTATTTTTTCTTTATTTCATTTTAGGTCTTTGTTTCCATCCCAAAAATGTGTAAGTGTGAAGTGCATACTCTCTAAGGCAAAAAATTTAAGATAAAATAATCTCCCTAATCTTTTATACTTAACCTATAATGTTAAACAAGATTTATTATTTCAACTAGTTTTAAGATGTCAGAATTAAGGTTTTCTTAATTTCTAAGATCATCTTAATTTTCTTAAAAATAGATCAAAACATTGTCTCTTGTTTCAAAAAGTTTTTAAAGAAAGAGAAAAAATTCCTATACAAAAGAAGAATTTTAAGAAGAAGTGAAAAATAAAAAAAATCTAAAAACTCTATGATAGTAAACTCTCCCCCAAACTTATCTCATGCATTGTCCTCAATGCATTGTGATGTATGTATGCATGAAACAAATAGAAAGGGAAGAAAAAATCAACTCAAGGTGGTGGTTCCGGTGGTGGTCTGATTTGGTCTACGAAATGTGGCCCAATCAAATTTGCGTGGTGTCCGAAGGAACCCACCAAAGACCTTTATAATACAACCTATTATTATGATGTATATATTATGATTTTTATTATGAATTTTACCCATCTAATTTCCAAATTTTCAAAATAATTTCAGAGTCCCAAAATGGAGTATAAAAAGATGGAATGATTGATTTGGACTCAGGAAGTACAGGAACTAATACTGATTCAGGAATTTGACTTAAATCAAGTAAAGGTTTAGGAGTCAAGATTGGTTCAGGAAGTGGGTCCAAATCAAGAAGTTGAAATTCTAGTCCACATTCATTTCCCTATAACGGAATGTGACTCTCTGAGATTGGTGATTCCAGTTCAAGAATGACAGGTATGGGAACCAAAGCGGACTCTAAAATGTCGCTCAGTTTGAGTAACAAAACTGGAGTCAATATTTATTCAGGAATTTGAACTGGATCACAAATTTGAGGATCAAAGTCACATTCTTGTCTAAGTTCAATTTCATAAAAATGATAACTTGCCAATATGTCAATGTGACAATCAAAAGTATGAAATTGGTCATGTTCAATTTGTTGATCATAAAAGATTGGTGATTCAATTTCACGATAGATTGGCACAGGATCCAATGTTGACTCGGGAAAAATCCTGAAATCAGGTAAAAACAACTCAGTCATTATGGAATCTGGCAGTAAAATTGATTACCAAGTTGAGGTTCAGGATCATATTCATGCTCAAATTTAATCTCAAGAAAAGGATAACTTGCTAAAATGTCAATGAGATTTTCAACATTTGAGGTTTGGTCAAGTTCAGATGGGTGGACTGAAATTGAATCTTAGTTTCCAAAATGACAAGAGTCCTGGGTCAGATCAATAGAGTTAGGGATAGATGAATTGGACAAAGGTTGATAAGATAGAGTTTTCTCATTCCTATGAATGCTAACCAATTGACTTAATTGTGTTTCTAACCTATTGATAGACTGGGCAGAAGATTTTTGAAATTGTAGTGCGGATTCTTAGAAGACTTCTATACTCTTTTCTAGATGTGATATTTTTTCAAGTGGATGCTCTAGAATGGGAGTGTAGGAATCTTGATTTCCAAAACAATAAGAGTCATGGGTCAAATAAATAGAGTTAGAGATATTTGAATTGGTCAAATGTTGATAAGGGAGAGTTTCCTCATTTCTATAAATGTTGACCAATTAACTTAATTGTGTTTCCAACCTATCAATAGACTAAGAAGAAGATTTTTGAAATTATAACGCAGACTCCTGCAAGATTTCTATACTCTTTTCTAGATGTGATTTTTCTTCAAGTGAATGGTCCAGAAAGGCAGTATAAGAATCTTGATTTTGGAAAGATAATGAAGATTGTGAGTCCAACATATTTTGAGATTGAAGCTTTGACTCACGCAAGAGTTCCTTACTTGTTTCCACGGCAGATGGCTGTTCATTATGAGGAGGTGGAACTGAGTAAGACTCTTGAAAATATTGTGAAATTGAAGAGGCCATCATTTTCTGAAATTGTCGCTCGGCCTCTTGTAGGTTGGCTTCTATACTCTTTTCTAACTAAGATTTTTCTTCAATGGGAGGTCCTGAAAAAGGAATATAGGAAGAAAAATTGGGGAATGGAGATTGTGAAAATTGTGAAAATTGTGAACAAGGTGGTGAAAAATTAGACTCGGGGGAGGTGAATCCTGATTGACTCTGTGACGAGTTGAAATTATTTTTGAAATTATAGTCATAAGATTGGGGGTATGGGTTGTATTGATTCTGATAAGTCCAACCCGGTGTATTTGGAGGGTTCATATTAAAAAGGCGGGTTAGAATTATCCGAATCAAATGGGGTTGGTGTGAAATATGGATTCATATTAGGATTGAAAGAATTGTTATTGTTGAATTTCATTTCACAAACAATCACAAACAAAAAAGAAAAAGCAAACAAGAAACAAAAAGAAAAGAAAAATCAAAACCAAGCCTATATTAAGGTTGACCTAGACCTAGACGACTCCTAACTAGTCGATTACCGAGGGAGGTTGTAGCTTGAATTTGACAACAAGCTAATCAGTCAGGTAGGGGTAAAATACGGCAAGAGGTATCCGTGCGTAAGGAACGGGCCTTAATTATGCCAAACTACGGTATCTTCGAGGCGTAACCTCTTAATCCCCAACCTTAGACACCGATTTCACAAGAGTAAGATTTAAAACAAGTTCCATCCTTGGTCTATCTCTTGATGAGTTCGAGATGTCCTGAGGGGCCAACGTCTATATTTTATTAGGGCTTGGGTTGTGTAAGTGGGGAGGTAATTTTTGGGCTAAGGAAGGGTGATTAAATCCCCAGCTTATCTTGTATGGGTTTTGAAATCACCTAGAGGGGGGTGAGTAGGTAAATATGCTAATCAATGCACAATTTAAAAATGAGATGATGCAACGATCACTTAAAGCATGATTAGATGCCGGATACCCCATGAAGGGCTCTGAACTCCTTCCTCATGATTCCTCTAAATAAGAGTTTGAGGTGCGCAATGCAATCTTGTTGTGAGAGTATAGATCGACAATATAAGAATGAATGAATAGAGAGTAAGAAATACAAGTAAACCAATTGCAAACACAGAGATTTGTTTCGAGGTTCGAGCACCCAGCTCTACGTCCCTTCACCCAGAAGGATTTTCGATCCATTAAAATGTCCACAAAGGATTTCGATCACTAGGGAGTACCCAACTCCTCAATTACACTCCTCTAGTCCAGAGGTAGTGTAGCCACCAGTACAATAATCACTTGGTGATCAGAAGACCACAAACTACTCTTTCTCACCAACAAAATGATTCAAATGATAGGATAGATGTAATAGCTCAAGTTGTGAGAAAAACCCAGGAGTTTGGAAGATGAAATCTCAAAGAAAATTCTTGGAAAAATACTAGATGAATAACATAAATATAAACCAAAAACCCAATTCCAAAAGACTCTTTTCTTTGAATTTCCAACCTTGAAAACATAAATTAAAACTTTTAGCCAAAAACTTCTTTTGAATTTGCTGCAAAACACATAGAAAGATTGGAAGAGAAGCTCTCAAAATTGTTGTCTAAAACAACCAAGAGAAAACCCTATTTTTAGGCTTTAAAAAATATATCCGTTGGCAGCAAATATGGTAAGTTTTGACCTTTCGGTCGACCGGGCAACGGTCGAAATATGACCGTTGCCCACCACCAGTCGACCGCCCTCACCCGAGAGCAAAGGAACTTCAGTCGGTCGACCGACCTAAGAGGCTGGAAACGTGCACGCTCTTGTGCACATCGGTCGACTGGCCCAGTCGACCGACCCCTGGTCCCGTCGACCGTCCGGTCGACCGCCAGCACAAAACAGGCAGGGATAAAGGACATGAAAACTAGTCTTTTTAATTCAATTTAAAATCCCATAAATTCATATTAATTCCAAAAAAAAAAGTTCTTTAAAATACTCTGAAGTGCAAATATGTGTGATCAAAATTCAACACATAATTCAAACATTTTGAACCATTTTTGTGATTTAGAAGTTAAGCTTAAAATCGAAAATCGTATTTTTCAAAACTTGTATTTTGATCGTTTTCTCCAAAAACATGTATAGATACAACAACAAGATATTGAAACTCTTTTTTGAATCATAGAGTGTATGGACAAAATCCAGTACACATGAAAGTTATTTATCTATGTTTTTGATATGAAATCTAAAACTGGTTAAATGAAAACAAAACATATAGAAACTAGTATGTGTGTGTGAACTTGAGCATATCAACACTATCTTTCTTACACAAGATCTAAACAACATAAACCGAAGCCTTCTTGTAGAACCCTATCTCTTTGTCGACTCGATCCAAACACGATCCAACGAGTTAGACTCCAACCGAGTGCTAGATGTGATCTTGATGCGCAAGCTCTTGAATTAACACGTGTAAGCTCCAAAACACCTTTGTTGAAGCTACACACCTACTAAGATCTTGATAGATAGTTGAAACTAAATAAGCATAAGATCGTTAGTAAATTATAACTACATGAGTAATCATCATCAAAACTAGAGTGATGGGCCTTTGGGCTAACAATTTCTCCCTTTTGATGATGACAAAACTCATGGAGTCATATATGCATGGATTAAAGTTGTGCTTCAATAAGCTCCCCTTAACTCATGCATAGCATAAACAATAACGATATTCAATGAAGTGCATAAGGTAAACACAAATATATCTACATAAACATGGATTAAAGCATGCATAAAAAACTCAATATGCATAAACATGAATTAAAGCATGCATATAAAAACTTAAAATTCTCTCCCCCTTTTGTCAATTCATCAACAAAGGGTTAAGTAAAAAACGAGCAACAAATATGTATATGCGATATATATTCTTGAAGAGGAGAGACGTTAAGTTAACTCCCCCCTGCATACAAGAATTACAAGAAAAGAGATGACCAGACTCTAAGCACATAAAGCATAATATATAATGTATAAGAGGAGATGTTAAGATTCCCCTACACATGTGTACTACATATCAAAGAGATGTTAAGCACTTCATTATAAAAAGCACACTCAACATGAATCTATATATAGAGAAGATGTTAAGCTTCCCTACATATAAGCTATATATATCAAAACATTATGAAACCACTTTAAAACAAATTTATAAATTTTTCTTCAAGTCCACAAAATAAATTTTGATATTAATGAAGATGAAACATGTTATGCTTTGGTTCCAATTGAAAATATCTTGTAAATTCTTGATATCAACTAAAATGAAACATTTTACATTCTTGATTTCCAATTGAAATATATTGTAAAATTTTGGTACCAATTGAAATTAAAAACCAAATTTATATTAAAACACAACTCATTTTACAATAAAGATACCAAATTGAGAATAATACCAATTTAAGATTATTAATACCAATATTGAAAAATGTTAGCATATATTAAAACAAAGTACTTTTCATCATAAAGAGTGGATTAAGATACCAATTTGAAAGTGAAAATTGATAACCAATACCAATTTTACATAAAATCGATTTAAAAACAAGAATTTTCTCCCCCTTATGAAATACAAAAAGAAACACTGCATAAGCTTGTAATAGATATTACTTAAAAAATAATTGACATGATGAACTAAATCAAGCTTAGCAAACATTCTTTATGCCTTTCAAGAAAAAGATAAAGACTTGTGAAACAAGCACAATCAAATCATTTATATGTATTTATGGATATACCAATGATATGTGAGGCATACATATATAGAAAACACATATGAGTATATAAACATATGAAATATCAATTTGATACAAATAGAAATACAATAAGGACTGAGTGTTAAACTCATACGTACCACCCTTATTATGCACAAGTTTAAAAGATATTCAAGAAGGATATATAAGGTATGGTCGCCCATCCAACCGCCCTTAAAAGGTAGGGGTTTAGAAAAATATATGATTTGAGAGTAAATAGGTATAGTTTGAAAACTCTACCAATTGAAGAATACGAAACTAGTTTTAAAGATAGTTTAAAAAAAAAGACTAGTATGAAATCCTTCAAAATATGAAACCAAATTATATATACCATGAAGACATAAAAATCACATCATAATTGACACTCAAAGCCTATAAAGCACATAAATGCTCATGAAACAAAAATCATGAGTAAATAAGAATAATGTGAGTGTAAGAATCATATAATCACAAAATCATGAGAATAGGCAATTAAGCTCAATTTGAAATTCCTTTATAAACATGAAAAACATGAATCTTTAATTTTTTTACCAAAATAATTCTAACTTCAAGGCATATGTATGTTTTATCTAAATCTAAAGTTATACATACACATCCTAAACACAAATGAGTCCATAATAAAGATTTACATGAAAAGCAAATGACTCAAAGGTATACATGTATATCTAAAGTTTTAAAGAAAATTAACATATACATGAAACTAAATACATTTACATGAAAAACATGTACAAAATGGGGAATACAGGTTGAAATGTACTAATCACTAAAACTAGGCTATACTAGTACATCTAATGGGTACAAATGAGCATTTAAGCACAAACATATAAGAATCAATTGTGGCTCATTAGTTGTACAAGTATATACATAAGTTTTAATGAAGGTTACATTTAAATATGTAATCAAAACATGAATCATAAAACAAAATATAAATCAATATGATCATTAAGCTAAATGTACAAATCTTAGAGCAAGGATATATACAATAGTTAAAATAAAGTGAGAACACAAAATATGGATTCATATGAACATGGGTGTATCTCAATCACATACGTGTATGTCACAGTCTAATTAACATGGCATTTAACATAATAATCATTAAAACATGACATGCTAAAAAATTACTAATATGAAAGCATGTAAACTAAATAAGGAGATAGAGATCGTTATCAAAACCAAGAAGGCACATTTCTATATCTCCAAACCAAGGTGGTCCTCCACAAACTCCCCTAGAAAGTGATGCATCCAAAAGTGTCACCGTTTAGCTCGGAACGCATTCACCTCAAAGCACTAATAACTTTCACGTCATGTGAGAGCCCACACCAATATCAAATAGACTAGGAGTGGATTTTGGTACTCATATTTTCTTGGGTCCTAATACATTAGTGTTTCGAACCCAAACATGATTATTCATACTATTATTATATGATCATAACAAAATTTGGCTAAGTGACCATTTCAGCCACAATAAGTATATTATAAATTCTTCCATATTTAAAGGCATAATGAGCATGTGGTTTATGAACATGTGATTTGTGAGCATGAGATGTTTTAGCATGATTGACATGTGATGTGTTGGCATGATGAACATGTAGAGTTTTAGTATGGATGGTTTATCATGTTTAACATGTGAAGTGTGCAGTGTTTCTTTGAAAACATTTCTTCTAATTTAGTATTGTTAAATGCACATTCTTTTAAAATATTTCCCAAATCATTTATTCTAGTTTTTAACATAGAAATCTCATTTTCATCAATTTTAGAATATTTAGCTTTGCATATGATCAATCACATATATTGAATATACATTGTCACGTTACCATAATTTTTATCTAATAAATCCTATTAATAAGTCTTATTCTTCTTTGTTAAATATAGGCCCATTGCTAAAAGAAAGAAAAGAGAAACAAGCCAAAAGCCCATCAAATTTTGATTTAATTCAGAATAAATTGAAATCAGGAAATCGGGGCAGATCTTGGCAAATCAGAGAGGTTGAAAACTGGTGAAATGAATCATCCCAAATCAAGTGGTTGAAACCAATAATCAAAGGCTGTTTCATCAAATTCTGGAGCTGAAACGAGGAGAAAACAACAGAAAATATGGGCGAATCACCAAACTAGATAGTTCTACCACTTGGGTGTGGCTACCGGCCACACCAACGCCGCAAAAACGTAGCCCTAGCCACGTTTAACCGCGTTTTCGCGGCCTTGTTACATCTGTTGGGGGAGCGTTTGCTCCCCCCAATCTTCCTACGCTCTCTATATTCTAATTTTTTTCTATAAATACCATTTTCAACAGAGAGGAAAGGAGCGAGGACTAGGATTAAATTTATTGTTCATTTTTAGGGTTAAGGAACATTGTTAGATAGCTTGGAGAAGTTGTATCTCCTCTTTATTCTTTTTTAGTTTAGACCAGAAAAGAGAGAAGAGTGGAATTGAGTGTGTAATTCGTCTTTTGAAGTGACAATCAAAGGAGCTTCTACGTGCCATTCCAACTCAACTTGAATTCGGTATGTTTGTATTTAATTGTCAATATCTTATTTGTTTTCATTTCATAATAAGTAACTAAATCATTTTCTGGGCTTACTAATTGATGTTTTTTACCTCCTCTCTCTCGATTGAATTTTATGGAAGAACTCTTTTGAATCATAAAGCCTAAAGTTAAATTTTATTCTTGAAATCTCATGATGATGCTCTTCTTTTAAACTTGGATTTTCAAAGCACAACTACTTGTTAAATCATTTTTATTCCATACTTACTTCTTCGCGCTTGATGGTTTAACATTCTATTTTAATGTTGTGTTAAAAAGACCTCAAGATTTGATCCAAAATCATCTCATTTGTTTTACTTGAACACTAAAAGAAATTAAGCTTTTTGCTATGATTAAAAGTAACGCACTAAAAATGTTCTTGAGATAAGTAGTTAAGTAAATAAAATTAGTGAGCCCAGATCTTCTCCTTCTTATATTAGGAACAAATCACTTTTTCAAAGCTTTTTAAATCACCTTTTCCAAAGCCTTCTCCAAATTTGTAATTTTCTTTTAATCATCTCTCTTCTCTCCATCTCTTTTCAACTAAAAAAAACTAGCACCATTCTTAGCTTTCTAAACAAAATACCAAAAAGTTTTTATCGCATTCCTCCTCATGGACACGACTCGTTAGCTTGAAGTTACATGGTAATTCTTTTAACTCTTTGATTTTACAACCAATTTTTGGCACCGTTGCCGGGGAGGGAACGGTGTATTTGTTTTTTAACAAGTTTGGTGTCTTATTTCAGGGACGTCAAGATTCAGATCTAGCATTCAAGCTTTGCAGGAGAAGACTTGCTATTTTGTGCCCTTACTCTCAAAAGTAGGAAACATAATTTCAAGAAATTGCAGCGCAAGTTTGAAATTTTTGTTAGACTACTAAAGCTTTTTTGTAGGACATATTGCTTGCAAAAATAATTTTTTTGTGTTATTATTTTTGCTATATCTGATATTCAATCCTGTTTTAATCCAACAGTAATCTGAGTGATTGTTAATGCTTAAAAAATATTTAGACTTGCATTATAGGCATTTGTCTAATTACGTTTATTTTACAATTACTGTTGAAGATAGCTGGAGACAAGGTATGTATGCATAGCATATAGTTTAAGAAACATTCTTGGGTGATGTTTGCTTTTTGAATGTTACTTTCTATATCTTGCACACTTTGCACAATAATTCTAAGGGCAAAACTCAATTCAAGATAAGGTGGGGAAGTCATTACCCTTCCTTAGCCCACAAACTATCTCCAAGCACGCACAACCTAAGCCTATGTAAAATCTAATAGACGTTGGTCTTAGGGACATTCCAACTCATTAGGAGATTATCTTAAGGGGGAAGGTGTTGGAATTTGACTCCTACTAAACAGTGTCTAGGAAAGGGATTAAAGGGCGAAACCCCGAAGGCTGGTGGTTTGGCTTAATTAGGCCCGTCGCTTTTTGTGCGGATACCTCCCACCAATCTTGCCTTGACTGGCTGATTAGCTGCAGTCAAAGTCTACATTATACTCCTGTGGACAATCAACAAGCTAGGAGTTGTCTAGGTCAAGGTTACCTTAGACTAGGCTTGGTTGATTACTCTTGTGACTATTGGTAAACTTGTTTGTGATTGTGATTGTGTTTGTGTATGCAAGTGTGGTCAAGAGACCCTAATTCATCTAGGTGATTAGAAACACATCACCACCCAAGTTTGAACGAATACCAGATCTGGTTATGGCTCAACCAACATCATTACAGGATAGGTTCTATCCTATTAGAACCTCACTTCCATCTTGCATTCTACTTCCATCAGTTGGTGAGTACAATTTCAGCTCAAGCCTCAATTCATCAACACACTCCCCAAGTTTATGGCTTAGAGTCTGAAGATGCCTATTTCTTCATAAGAGAATTTGAGGAAGTATGCCTAATGATGAAAATCCCACACCTTGTAGATGATGCTATTAGGTTGAGATTTGTCCCTTTTGCTCTTAAGGACTTAGCCAAGAAATGATTTTACAGCTTAGCGGTCGGCTCTATCACATCTTGGGATGGTTTCATCAAGGTCTTCTTGAAGAAATTTTATACAATTCATAAGACCGCTCTTATTAGGAAGAACATCATGCAATTCAAGCAAGAACCTAGTGAACCATTTGGAGGTACTTTGAACGTTTTAAAGACCTCCCTGTCCAATGTCCTCATCATGGAATAGAGAAATGGCGACAATGCCAAATTCTTTATGACGGTTTAGACTATTCTATCAAAACCCTCTTAGAAAGTATGTGCCAAGGGGGATTCTTGTAGAAGGATGAAAATGAAGGATGGGATTATATGAAAACCTAGCTGAAAAGACCATCCAATGGGAACCTACTAATGAAACCTCTAGGAATCCAAACTCCATCTCTTCAAAAGGAGGTCTCCATTCTATTGAATCATTCATAGCTAATGAGGCTAAGTTAGTTAACTTAGCAAGAAGACTGGAAGCTTTAGAAACTAAGGAACCAAGTCCAACAATCAAGTCAGCCCAAACCAATTTCAACTCCGGGCTGTACTTACTGTCAAGTCATGAATCATGTGCTTGAGGAATGCCCTGTGTTTCAGGCTCAGCAACAGTACCCTGAACCGACGAATGCGGCCTTTTCAAGGCTGAACAATAATCCTTACGCACCAACGTACAATCCTGGCTGGAGAAATCACCCTAATTTCTCATGGAGCCAAAATAATAATGACCACTCACGGTCAAATCATGCAAGCCACTTCCATCAAGCTAATAATTCTTCCAATCATCAACCCAACTATTCCTATTTTCACAATAATTCTCCAACCATCCACCTAACTTTCAAACTATCAACAAAAACTTTTCGCCAAGCTCCACAATCTTCCTTCCAGAATCCTCAACTAGAAAGGAGAATGACTGACTTTGAGAGAAACATGAAAAGATACATGAAAAACTAAGATTCTCTCAAGCAAACTATACAAAGGATAGAGGTTCAAATGAGCCAACTAGCCACTCCACAGAATGAGAGACAGAAGGGTACCTGCCTAGTCAGCCAATAACCAATCCTAGGAATTCTTAACAAGCTTATTTGGCTGAGGATCAATCAATGAATCAATGTAATGTTGTTCATACATTGAGGTCGGGAAAGAAACTTGATAACCAAGTGTCAATATTATCAATCCCATTCAGCACAACCACAATCGAGCATCCACCTCATCTAATTCAAATCCTTCCAAATCTGATGAATCTAAAAAAGTTAAGTCAACCAGTCGGTGCACCAGCCTATAGTGCCATTCCTAATAGGCTGAAAACAACAAGCAAAATTCACACATGGACAAATAATTGAGATATTTAATCAAGTGAAGATAAATGTGCCACTTCTGATGTCATCCAACAAGTTCCATCCTATGCTAAGTTTCTTAAGGACATGTGCACCAAGAAGAGAAAAACTAAGTACCTAAAAAGGTCTTCTTAGCCATTAACATTAGTGAGCTACTATCGGTCCGATCCCTGTTAAGTACAAGGATCTAGGTAGTCCCACCATTGCCTGCACAATAGGACAAGCCGAGATTAGTCGTGCACTTCTGACTTGGGAGAAGTATCAACTTGCTTCATTCTCAGTTTATCAACAACTCGGGTGGGCAATCTTAGTCCAACTCGAGTCACTACCCAACTAGCTGACCGTTCAGTGAAAGTTCCAAAAGGGGAGATTAATGATGTCATATCCGGGTCGGAGAGAGTTTTTACTCTGTGATTTCATAGTTCTAGAGACATAACCTGTGTCCAATCATAGGTTTCAAACTCCTGTTATCCTAGGGCGACCATTCCTTGCTACTGCCAATGCCATCATCAAATGTAGGAATGGGTCCATGAGGTTAATCTTGGGGACATAACTAGAGAAGTCAATGTCTTCAACCTAGGAAAATAACCCCGTGATGTTGAGGACCAAACATTGAAGTCAACCTCATTGAGAACTTGACAAGTGAACATAGGAAGAATTGGAACTAGAAATGAGTGTGACTTGGGTTAGTGTCTGATGACATTAATCTTGATTAGGTTGTTGAGTCTGCTGTGAATTGGGCCTCGAACCCTATTTCACAAATATGGAGCCAACAAATTTGACTCATCCTTCCAGTGAGCCTTCCTCTTTCTTAGAATTGAAAGCCTTACCTGCGCATCTCAAGTACGTCTATCTAGGCGAACAAGAGACCTTTCCTTTCATCATTTCCTCCATTTAAACGACTGGCAAGAAGAAGATCTTAAAGCAATTCTAGAAAATATAGGGAGCTATGGTTGGACTATGACTGATATAAAAGGATTGAGTCCAACCATAGTTCAACATCGCATTCATCTCAATGAAGATGCAACACCTAAAGGGACCCACAGCGTAGGTTAAACCCTATAATGCAAGAGGCTGTTCATGCTGAAATTGTAAAAACTCTTAGACAATGGGATAATCTATCCCATTTTTATGGCCAATGGGTCAGTCCTGTCTAGTGGTTCCAAAGAAATTCGGTTTCACCGTAGTGGAAACGAGAACAAAGAGTTGGTCCAAACTCAACTTCTCATGAAGATTCGAGTTTGCATTGACTATAGGAAGCTTAATACTACAACTCGTAAGGACCATTTTTCACTTCCTTCATTGATCAAATGCTTGAACGTTTGGCGGGCCACAAGTATTACTGTTTCTTGGATGGTTACTTGGGGTATAATCAGATTTCTATTGCTCCTGAGGACTAAGAAAAAGACTACATTCACATGTTCATTTGGATATTTGCTTATCGTCGAATGCCTTTCGGCTTGTGCAATGCCCTAGCAACGTTTCAACGTTGCATGTTGAGTCTTTTTTCTGATATGGTAGAACGATTCTTAGAAATCTTCATGGATGATTTCTCCATCTATGGAGATTCGTTCACTCAATGCCTCCACCATTTAGAACTTGTCCTCCAACGTTGTGCTGAGAAAAATCTAACACTGAACTCGGAGAAATGCCACTTCATGGTAAAACATGGAATTTTCTTGGGTCATGAAATCTCCAAGAACGGAATTGAAGTGGATAGAGCCAAATTTGAGGTTATTGCAAAGCTTCCCATGCCCAAATGCGTGAAGGATATTAGATCCTTCTTAGGACACACGGTTTTTACCAAAAATTTATCAAGGATTTTAGTAAGATTGCTAGGCCCTTGACTAATCTGTTAGCTAAGGAAGTGTCCTTCACTTTCGATGCTGAATATATGAATTCTTGGGAGAATCTTAATACAGAGCTTATTTCTGCACCAATCATATCTGCACCGGATTGGTCTAAGCCGTTCGAAATCATGTGCGATGCTTCCGATTTTGCCATAGCCGCTGTCCTCGAACAACGCATTGTTAATAAGTAGCACGTTATTAACTACTCTAGTAGGACTCTCAACAATGCTCAATTGAACTACACTACGTATGAGAAAGGAATTCTCGGCAGTAGTGTTTGCCTTAGAGAAATTTCGTCCCTACCTACTAGGGTCCAAAACAACCATTTTCACCGATCATTCTGCGCTTAGGTACCTCATGATGAAGAAGGATGCCAAGGCCCGACTCATTCGTTGGATCCTCCTTCTTCAAGAATTCGGTCTCAAGATTTGAGACAAGAAAGGCATAGAAAATATTGTTGCTGACCATCTCTCACGGATCCCTAATTCTTCATGTAACGAATTACCCATAAATGATGATTTTCCTGATGAAAATTCTTAGCTTTGAGGGAACCTTAGTTTGCTGTTATAGTGAATTACTTAGTTACAAACCAAACTCTGTCTCATTGGTCCAAAAACGATATATACCGATTCTTATCCAAGTCTGATATTTCTTTTGGGACGAACCGTATCTTTTTAAGTACTGTTCCGACCAAATTATTAGGAGATGCATTCCCGATGAGGAGGTTAAAAGTGTTCTATCATTTTGTCATGAACTTGCATGCGGTGGACACTTTGGTCCCCGCAAGACTGCTGAAAAAGTGCTACAAAGTGGGTTCTATTGGCCCACTTGTTCAAAGATACTTATGAATTTTGCAAGATGTGCCCTAGATGCCAGATGGTAGGAAGGATCTCAAGACGTGATATGATGCCCCTCAACCTAATTTTAGAAATCAAACTCTTTGATGTTTGGGGCATAAACTTTATAGATCTATTTCCTAACTCATTTGGAAACCAATACATATTGGTTGTTGTGGACTATGTGTCCAAGTCGGTAGAAGCCATTCCTAGTAGAACTAATGATAACAAAGTTGTCATAAAGTTTTTGAAAGAGAACATTTTCTCACGTTCGGGACCCCTCGTGCTATCACAGTGATAATGGCAGCCACTTTTGCAATAGATCCTTTGAAGCTCTTATGTAAAAGTACGCCATAACTCACAAGTTATCCACACCTTATCATCCTCAAATCAGTGGGCTGGTTGAGATTTCCAATAGACAAGTCAAGCTTATCTTAGAGAAGACTGTGAACAAAAACTGGAAAGATTGGTCCACAAGACTTGTAGATGCCCTATGGGCCTACAGGACAGCTTTCAAGATGATTCTAGGAATGTCTCCTTATAGGTTGGTCTATGATAAAGCTTGTCACCTACCCGTTGAGTTAGAGCACCGGGCCTTATAGGCAATCAAGCATTGAATTTTGACTTGACCAAGGCTGGTGACCTTCGAAAATTACAAATTTCTGAATGAGAGGAGTTGAGAAATGAGGCCTACGAAAATGCTAAGATTACTAAAGATAGAGTTAAGATTTTTCATGATAAACACATCATAAGAAAAACCTTTGTCCCTGGACAAAAAGTCTTACTCTATAATTCTAGGCTTCATTTTTTTTCAGGAAAATTAAAATCAAGATGGACTGGGCCATTCGTTGTAAAAATCGTGTTTTAACACGGTGCAGTAGAGATTAGTAACCCTAAGAATGTTTAAGGTAAATGGTCAATGCTTTAAACCTTTCTTGGAATCGGTGCCAGTAAATGAAACGACTATGGGTCTTTTTACCCAGTGTATCGGTAACTTTCCTCTTTTTCATTTTATTTCATGCATCTTTACATTTCTTTCATACATTGGGGATAATGCATGAGATAAGTGCGGGGGCAGGTTCTAACATGACTAATATAATATAAAAAAAGAAAAAGAAAATAAAGAAATATATATATATAAATAAAAAATAAAAAAAACTTTTTGAAAGGTAAGAACAATATTTTGATATATTTTTTGTGAGAAATTAAGTCAATTTTAAGGAATAGGAAAATCATTATTAGGATTTCTTACACTTGGTCAAAATAAGATGACTTGTTTGATTTTTAGGGTTAGGAAGAAAATTTGTGAAAGTAATTTAGTCTTGATCCTTACCTTGATAAAGTATGCACACACTTACACACTTAGGGTTCAAAAACAAAGACTCTTATGCCTTATAAAAAAAACTATATATGTATAAAAAATAAACAAATCTAATTATTGATTAGCTAGGTGCTTTGGCCTAAGCAAGCCTTGGTATTATGCAAAAAATAATTAGATAAGTTTGAGAAATGATATATATAAATCCTCTGATTAAGCTGGATATTTGTGCCTAATGAAGCATAAGTATTCACGCCTAAAATGGGTACATTTTATAAATAAAAATCCTTAGTTTCGTGGCCTTGTCTGCTCGAGTGTTTAAGTCCTTATGGGTGTTTTCTCACCTGGTGCCCTAGAACTGTCCGGTCTGGATGTCACTAACAAAAGGCTCGTTACATGGGCAGATTAGAAAGCCTAATGAAATTGAGGAATAAATACTACAAAAAAAATAAATATTAGGCATAGGAGTTAATGTTAAAGAACCCTTAGTCAAACTTCACAGTCACGATGGTGCATATGACTCAGGATAAAGTAATAGACTAGATGAGAAATATAATTTGACTCATTACTTTAATTGTGACATGTTTTTGAATAGAGACTAAGTTTAGGAATTAATATTTTATATTCGTATAACTTATAGACTACTTAAACTCTTACAAATATACTTCAAATATTTTCTCCTTTCAAAATGCTTTTCGAAAATACTAACATTTTTTTCTCTTTCTTTATGGATTTTGTGGGTGCAATCAGCTGAAAACCCTCATGAGATAGAACTCGTCCTCTAGGGGTAACCTAGAGGTTTAACGGCTTGTTGCACATGCTCAGTGCAATCGAGTGACCTGCGAAAGTGGTCTAATAATTGATTAGAATTAGTTTTGATATTTTGCTCGAGGGCGAGCAAAAGATAAGTGCAGGGGTGTGATCAATCACATATATTGCATATACGTTGTCACGTTACCATACTTTTATCTAATAAATCCTATTAATAATTCTTATTCTTCTTTGTTAAATATAGGCTCATTGCTAAAAGAAAGAAAAGAGAAACAAGCCCAAAAGCCCATCAAATTCTGATTTAATTCAGAATAAATTTGAAATCAAGAAATCAGGGCAGATCTTTACAAATTAGAGAGGTTGAAAACCAGTTGAAATGAATCATCTCAAATTAAGCGGTTGAAGCCAACAATCAAAGGCTGTTTCGTTAAATTCTGGAGCTGAAACGAGAAAACCAGCAGAAGATATGGGTGAACACCAAACCAGAGAGTTCCACCACTTAGTTGTGGCCACTTGGACACACAGGGCCGCGATCGCGTTTTCGCGGCTTGTTACATCTGTTGGGGGAGCGTTTGCTCCCCCAATCTTCCTACGCCCTCTATAGTCTGGGTTTTCCCTATAAATACCATTTTCAACAGAGAAGAACGGAGCGAGGACTGGGATTAAATTTATTGTTCATTTTTAGAGTTTAGGGACATTGTTAGATAACTTGGAGAAGTTGTATCTCCTCTTTATTCTTTTTTAGTTTAGACAAGAAAAGAGAGAAGAGTGGAATTGAGTGTGTAATTCGTCTTTGAAGTGACAATCAAAGGAGCTTCTATGTGCCATTCCAACTCAACTTGAATTCGGTATGTTGTGTTTAATTGTCAATCTCTATTTGTAATGAGTAACTAAATCGTTTTCTGGGCTCACTAATTGATGTTTTCTACCACCTCTCCCTCGATTGAATTTTATGGAAGAACTCTTTTGAATCATAATGCCTAAAGTTAAATTTTATTCTTGAAAGCTCATGATGATGCTCTTCTTTTAAAACCTTGATTTTCAAAGCATAACTATTGTTAAATCATTTTTATTCTATACTTGCCTCTTCGCGCTTGATGGTTTAACATTCTATTTTTAATGTTGTGTTAAGAAAGCCTCAAGATTTAATCCAAAATCATCTCATTTGTTTTACTTGAATACTAAAAGAAATTAAGCTTTTGCCTATGATAAAAGTGATGTACTAAAAGTGTTCTTGAGATAAGTAGTTAAGTAATAAAATTAGTGAGCCCAGATCTTCTTCTTCTTATATTAAAATAACAAATCACTTTTTCAAAGCTTTTTAAATCACCTTTTCCAAAGCCTTCTCCAAATTTGCAATTTTTCTTTTAATCATCTCTCTTCTCTCCATTCTCTTTTCAACTAAAAAAACTAGCACCATTCTTAGCTTTCTAAATAAAACACCGAAAAGCTTTCATCGCATTCTTTCTCGTGAACACGACCTGTTAGCCTGAAGCTACGGTAATTCTCTTAACTCTTTGATTTTACAATCAGCATGCAACTTATAGGCATCAAAATCTCTTTGTGTTGAAATAATAGTGGAAGATAATTCATCCTTTTCTTATGAAAATATAGCAATTTGGTTTTTAAGCATTTCATTTTCCTTTTTCAATCTTAAACAATCTTCCTTCTTAGAATCAAAACTTTCTGAAAGTTCAATGAAAGTTTGTAATAACACTTCTTTGCTTATCTCAATATCATCATAAGATGGTTCGAGAGTTACCTTAGGTGTGTTTGCCATGAAACACATGTTAGTCATGTCAACTTCGTCTTCGGATTCACTTTCTGAATCCCTAGTGGCTTTGAATTTCTTCTTTACAAATGGCTTCTTTTACTTCATGGAGGAAGATATCTCGTTCTTGAAATCTGGACAATTGGTCATGATGTGTCCAGGTTTCCGACAGTTATAACATGTGATCTTCTCCTCCTCCTTCCCTTCCCATCACCTTCTATGGTTGAGTTTATTCTTGTGGTACATCTTTTTACATTTCTCATAAGAAGAGATAGCCCTTCATCATCTTCTTCATCTTCTTCATCATCATAGATGGTGGAGGTAGACTTGAAAGTAATAGACTTTTTCTTTTGAGGCGCTGCTTCTTCTCTAACCTTTTTCTCCATCTCATGAGTCTTAAGGTTTCCAGTAAGACTTATGAGCTCCATCTCGTCTTTGTTGTTTAATTCCTTTAAGGAGATAGCTTTGATTTCTAATGATGAAGGGAAAGCACGAATCACCTTACGCACCTTTTGGTCGTTATTGATTTTATCACCTAGAGAAGCAAGAGCATTTGTGATTTTAGTAAACTTAGTAATCATATCATCAATAGATTCATTTTCTTGGATTCTAAAACATTCATATTGAGAACGCAAGAGATCAATTTAGCTCTCTTGACTTGTGATGTTCCCTCATGAGTGACCAATAAGTGTTGCCAAATCTCTTAGGCGGACTTGCAATGGATAACCCGTGTTAGGTCATCCTCATTTAATGCTAAAAGTAAGGCATTTTGAGCCTTTGAATTTGCATCAACTTCCTTGGAGGTAAGATCGGACCTAGTGTCCTCCTCACCTACGGGTTCACTATAGGGCTTGGTTAAATACTTAGCAACTCGGCTACTTAGAGATTGCAAAAATATGTTCATCCTAACTTTCCATATGGGAAACTTGATTTCATCAAATTTGGGTAGGGTCTTAATGTTATCGGTCATTTTTACTAGTGTATGAATGAAGATATGAAAATAGTGATTAGCAACTTATAGGATCTCTCTAAGGATGTAAAGCCAAAAACTAGAGTCCTAGCTCTGATACCGATTGAAATCACCTAGAGGGGGGTGAATAGGTAAATATGCTAATCAGTGCACAATTTAAAAATGAGATGATGCAACGATCACTCAAAGCAAGATTAGAAGTCGGATACCCCGTGAAGGGCTCTGAACTTCTCCTCGTGATTCCTTTAAATAAGAGTTTGAGATGCTTAATGCAATCTTGTTGTGAGAGTATAGATCGACAATATAAGAATGAATGAATAGAGAGTAAGAAACACAAGTAAATCAATCGCAAATACAGAGATTTGTTTCAAGGTTCGAGCACCAACTCTACGTCCCCGCCTTCACTTAGAAGGATTTTTGATCCACTAAAATACCCTAAAGGATTACAATCATTAGGGAGTTCCCAACTCCTCAATCACACCCCTCTAGTCCAGATGTAGTGTAGTCACAAGTACAATAATCATTTGGTGATCAAAAGACCACAAACTACTCTTTCTCACCAACAAAAGGATCCTAATGCTAGGATAGATGTAATAGCTCAAGAGAAAAACTAAGGAGTTTGGAAGATGAAATCTCATAGAAAATTCTTGAGAAAATACTAGATGTATAACAAAATATAAACCAAAAACCCAATTCCCAAAAGACTCTTTCTTTGAATTTCCAACCCTTGAAAACACAAATCAAGACTTTTAGCCAAAAACTTCTTTTGAATTTGCTGCAACACTTGGAAAGATTGGAAGAGACGCTCTCAAAATTGTTGTCTAAAACAGCCAAGAGAAAACCTTATTTATAGGCTTTTAAAAAATATATCCGTTGGCAGCAAATATGGTCAGTTTTGACCTTCTAGTCGACCGGCCAACGATCGAAATATGACAGTTGCCTTCCACCGGTCGACCGCCAAGCCTTCGGTCGATCGCCCGGTCTACCGCCCTCACCAGAGAGCAAAGGAACTTCAGTCGGTCGACCGTGTGGTCGACCGGCCTAAGAGGCTGGAAACGTGCACGCTCTTGTGCACATTGATTGACAGGCCCAGTCGACCGACCCCTGGTCGGTCGACCGTCCGGTCGACCGCTAGCACAAAACAGGCAGGGATAAAGGATATGAAAACTGGTGTTTTTGATTCAATTTAAAATCCCATAAATTCATATTAATTCCATAAAATAAGTTCTTTAAAATACTCTAAAATGCAAATATGCGTGATCAAAATTCAACACATACATTACAAACATTTTGAACCATTTTGTGATTTAGAAGTTAAGCTTAAAATCGAAAATCGTATTTTCCAAAACTTGTATTTTTAAATGAAAAATTGTTTTCTCTAAAAACATGTATAGATACAAAAATAAGATATTGAAACTCTTTTTGAAGCATAGAGTGTATGGATAAAATTCAATACACATGAAAGATATTATATCTATGTTTTTGATATGAAATCCAAAACTAGTTAAATGAAAACCAAACATATAGAAACTAGTGTGTGTGTGAACTTGAGCATATCAACGCTATCTATCTTACACAAGATCTAAACAACATAAACCGAAGCCTTCTTGTAGAACTCTATCTCAAAGTCGACTCGGTCCAAACACGATCCAACGAGTTAGACTCCAACCGAGTGCTAGATGTGATCTTGATGCCCAAGCTCTTGAATCAACACGTGTAAGCTCCAAAATACCTTTGTTGAAGCTATACACCTACTAAGATCTTGATAGATAACTGAAACTAAATAAGCATAAGATCATTAGTAAATTATAACTACTAATCATCATCAAAAGTAGAGTGATAGACCTTGGGCCAACAGGTTTTGCCCTTAATTTTAATTCGTGCAGTGTGCAATATAGAAAAGAATATAACACAAAGAGAGTAAATCACCCACATGTTTGTCCTATGTTATATGCAATGTCATATGTACACCTCAATCCAGATCACAACAATAGAATAAAATATAGTATATTGGAATTGAATTGACACATGCCAAAATACAAATGTCTAACCGTTTTAAAAGCATCCAAATACCGTATTTTAATTCTTTAGTTTATTACAGTGTGTAGGAAATTAAAGTAGAAAATTGGCAGCAGAATATAACAATATATGCAACTTGCAAAGTCCCTGCAAAAGACAAAATACAATTGTCACAAAATTGTCGCATTTGCCCGGCTTTTCTTTGATTTCGCAGAAAAGTGTAAGAAGCAAGATTTCTACTTTCTAGAGCAGGGAGAGGCAAGCAAGAGTAGCCTTCTACAATGCAAAGAATCTATAAAATTGCCCTGCACACCAAAACAGAGAAGAAAATGTTAATAAAAATGTGAAATCAAAACCATTCCCATCCCCGGCAACGGCGCCAAAAATTTGATCGGGCGAAATAAAGCACTTGAAAATGTGTAGTTATGAAATCAATGTAAAAGTAAGTGTGCTAATGTTCCCTTGATACTTCTGTTATAGCATTGCTCAACGGGTCGAATCCACAAGGACAGGAGGCGATAGAGGCATTAACAATTTTTATTCAAGTGTTATATTAACAGTTCTTCTTTGTTAAAAGAATGAAAAAAAGAAAATGAAAAGAAATCCAGAGGTGATAGGTGAAGAAGTTGATGAAATTCGTGATGAGAAAACAATGAGAAATGGTTTTAAAAACTAAAAGAAGATGAAACAAAGGTGAACTAAGAGGATGGTAAAAACAACGATAGAAAAAATGATAAAAGAGTTTAGAATTGATTTTTAAAACAAGATAAAAGAAAACTCAGGGCTACTAACTACTAATTGGTCCACTAACCATGCTAACCTCTTAGTGATAGTTGCCTCACTGGATCCTTGGCCATCACTAATCCTTGGCTTCAAGAGACGATACAGAGCATGGCCCATAAGATTGTTCTTCTACATTCAAACAACACATTCATACCACATAACAAGTTACAAGCTACTATTACATTATCAAAACCGGTTAGAGGTGAGCATGAAATAAAGAAGACATTGCAAGTTAGCAAGTTAGTGGGTTAGGTGTTAGAAATATTAGAATATTAGAATCCATCATCATGAGCCATTAATGGCTCTTGCCTTGTAGATGCTATTAGATTCATGTGGATTATCAAGTAAGTGGTTAGATGGTTAGTGTTTAGTAGTTAGATTGCCATGAGAAGAAAAGATTAGTTAAGAATCATGTAGAAGATAAGAAGATTACATTGGAGAAGAAAGGAGACACATTTACATAGATTGTCACCATCTATTACATATATATCTCTCTATCTCTCTCTAAATCTCTCAGCCCTACTACAATATCTAAAATAAAATGAAAATACAAAATAAAAGAGAAAGAAAATCCTAATCTACAATAAAAGAGAGAAAACCTAGCCTAAATCCCAAATCTACTTGCGTTCTGGGACTCTGCGGGGCTATATATAGGCATACAGGGTTTCTAGAAGACGAGATGGGGCCACGCGTCGAAGATCGACGCGTGGCCCCACCATATGGCACGGAAACACGGCTATCTTTGACGTGTGGCCCCACCATATGGCCACGAAAACACGACCATAACCGTGTTTTCGCGGCCAAACCAGGGACTTAGGTCCCCAGTTTTTGGCGAAAGTCCCCGTCGCTTCTAGGACCTTCTTGGTATACTTGGTTTCGGGTATTTTCACCCAGATATTCGTCTGACGTCCGTAAGGGTCTAAGTTCAATGCATCTTCTAGAAGCTCCCTTACTTGGCCTCCAAGAAATCTGGATTTAATTACCCAAAAATGGATTTAATTAAGCTCTTATTACCCTTTTGCCCTCCTTGTCTTGATTATCTGCAAGAGAGACCAAAACATGGTTTAGACCGACATTTTATTCATAAATCAGTAGAAAAATATGAAATAATAATGTAGAATTGTAGACTAATCATAGAGCCGACCGTTAAGCTGTAAAGCCATTTCTTAGTTAAGTCATTAAGAGCGAAAGGGACAAATCTCAACCTAATAGCTTCATCTACAAGGTGTAAAATTTCATCATTAGACATACTTTCTCAAATTCTCTTATGAAGAAATAAGCATCTTACGAGTCTAAGCCATGAAACTTGGGGAGTGTGCTGATAAACTGAGGCTTGAGCTCAAAATTGTATTCACCAACCGATGGAAGTTGGATGCAAGATGGAAGTGAGGTTCTAATTGGATGCAAGATGGAAGTGAGGTTCTAATGGGATGAACCTATCCTGCAAAGATGTCGGTTGAGCCATAACTGGATCAGTCCTATTTCAAACTTGGGTGGTGATGTGTTTCTAGTCATTCTAGATGAATTAGGGTCTCTTGACCATACTCGCATACATAAATACAATCACAAAGAAGTTCACCAATAGTCAAGAAGAGAAAACAACCACGCCTAGTCTAAGGTAACCTTAACTTAGACAACTCCTAACTGGTTGATTGTCCATAGGAGATATAATGCAGACTTTGACCACAAGCTGATCAGCCAGGTCAGGGCATGATTGGTGGGAGGTATCCGCACAAAAGCGACGGGCCTAATTAAGCTAAACCACCAGCCTTCGAGGTTTTGCCCCTTAATCCCTTTCCTAGACACTGATTTGGCAGGAGTCAAATTCCAGCACCTTCCCCTTTAGGATAGTCTCCTAGTGAGTTCGAGATGTCCCTGAGGCTAACATCTATCAGATTTTACTTAGGCTTAGGTTTGTGCGTGCTTGGAGATGGTTTGTCGGCTAAGGAAGGGTAATGACTTCCCACCTTATCTTGATTTGGGTTTTGCCTTTAGAGTTGATTGTGCAGAGTGTGCAAGATATAGGAAAGTAACATTCACAAGCAAATATCACCCAAGAATATTTTCTAACTATATGCTATGCATATGTACCTTTTCTCCAACTATCTTCAACAGTAATTGTAAAAGAAACATAAATAGGCAAATGCCTAGAATGCAAGTCTAAATGTTTTTAGGCAATTAAAATCACTCGGATTACTTTTGGATTAAACAAGGAGTGTGAATATCAAATATAGTAAGAATAATACACAAAAACTGTATTTTTGCAAAGTGATTTGTCCTGCAGAAAAGAGTTTTTAGTAGTCCACAATTTCAAACTTACGCTACAATTTCTTGAAATTTTGTTTCCTACTTTCAAGAGTAGGGGCACAGAATAGCAAGTCTTCTCCTATAAAACTTGAGTGCTAAATTTGAATCTTGACTGTTGGCCCAAGGTTACAATCACCTTGTTTAGTGTATTTTGATGATTACAAAACATATTAGTTATTTGTACTAATAACAATTGTTGTTTAAGTGTGTTTCAGGTTTATTATCATACTAGAAGTACTCTCACTCAAATACAAGGCTTTTGGACTCAAGACTATTCAATTTGGGCTCAAGTTGCAACATTGAAGATCAAGTGAAGATAGCCCACCTTGAAGAATAGCTTTGAAGTCTTTTAGAAGTTTGTAAGTTTAGAATGTTAAAGTTTGAATATAGGAAATTTGGCTCTAGGATTTGCACACACACTTGTTTCATGTATTTCCTATGTTTTGAAATTAGTTATTGAAAATGGTTATTTCTAAGTTTTATGCCTTAGTTTATATATATACAAGTGCCAAAGCTTTATATCCTGAAAAACTTGTTTAAAACATGTGTATAAACTATTTTCTGCATAATACTTAGCTATATGTATTTTAAAATATTTATCAAAATTTTTCTAACTCAAAACAGCCCAGTTTTTCAGTGTCAGGCAACATCGGTCGACCGGTCCGGTCGACCGGCGATGTGCCTGGACATGCACTGTTTGTGCATGTCCGTCGGTCGACCGGACCGGTCGACCGACGGAGAGCATTCTGCTCTCGGGAATTTTCGGTCGACCGGATCGGTCGACCGGAAGAAGGAAACTGTGTTTCCTCCTTTTGGGTCGGTCGACCGAACCGGTCGACCGGGAGCCAACGGCTACTTCCAGCTGGCCTGGCAGTCGACCGGACCGGTCGACCGCCAAGCCTGCAAATTAGCAACGGCTCTTTCCTCTTTGGGATTTTCTGAAAATCTGTTTTCTTTTTCTGTTTTAACAGACTTTTGGAGAGTTGTTGGGGTGCTTTTGCAGGTTGAATTAGGTGAAAAGAAAATGTTTTTAACTTATTTTCAACCCTATAAATAGAGGAGAAGTCTCTCCCTCTTCTTACTAAGAAAATTCCTCAAGTTTTTGTTTTCAAAAGAGAAAAGAAAAATTGTTTGAAGCTTTCAATTCCTACTCTTTCAAGATTGTTTTTCAGTTGTGTTTGATCCTCTATATCACTCTACAACTGAAGTTTTCTCACCACACTTCATAGAGCCAAAAATCCTATACTCATTCTATAGTGAAGTTGTAATTGAAGTGAGAGTGTTTGTAAAAGATTGAGAAAAAGTGTAGTGATCAAGTTGTGATCACTTTGATCTTGTAATTCCTTCTTGTGGAGCAACCTCTTCGGTAGAGGTCCTTTGTATTCGGTGGAGCTCGGTGCTCGGTCTTCGGTAGACCAATTGTAAAGGCATCCTCGGTGGATAGTGGAAACCCTTCACGGAGGTGAAGGCGGGGACTAGAGCAAGTGTGCTCGAACCTCGAAACAAATCATCTTGTTTGCAATTGCCTTTGCGTTATTCTTGCTTTCAATTTCTCTTGCTTTATATTGTCTTGAATTATTTGCTTGAGAACTAACCCTCTACTTGTGCAATCTTGTCTTGTTTACTTTACTTGCTATACTTGTTGTGTTACATTGTGTGCATTTCAATTTTACATCATCATACTTGGCATTGATCGATCACACCTCAATACAACACGGTTGCATTGCGCACCTCTAACCCATTTTAAGGGGAATTGGGAGGAAGGAGTTCAGAACCTCGCAAGGGTATTCGGCTCTTAGTCGTGTTTTGAGAGATCGTTGCATCACTCATTTAATTAAAGTTTAAAAAGATCATTAGATTAGCATTCACACCTATTCACCCCCCCTCTAGGTGTTTTTCAATTGGTATCAGAGCTTGGACTCTAGGATTTGGTTTAACCACCTTAGAGAAGATCCTAATTTGCTAATCATTTCATTCATACTCATATAGTAAAAATGGCCGATGGAATTAAAACCCCTCCTAAGTTTGATGGACTTAACTTTCCCATATGGAAAGTTAAGATGACCGTGTTTTTGCAATCTCTAGGTAGCCGAGTTGCAAAGGCCGTGACTAAGTCCTTTAGTGTACCCCCGGTGACGAATTCACTTGGTCCGAAATAGAGACTAAGGAATTCGATGCCAATGCCAAAGCTCACTATGCACTTCTACAAGCCCTTAATGATGATGACATATCTAGGGTTATACATTGCAAATCCGCATATGAGATTTGGTCACACTTGATAGTCACACATGAGGGGACCTCACAAGTAAAGAAGGCTAAGATTGACCTTCTTCGGTCTCAATATGAAACATTTTGCATGCAAGAAAATGAAACCATAGATGATATGGTTACAAGATTTACCAAGATTACTAATGGACTCTCTTCCTTAGGTGAAGATATCAACAATGATCAAAGAGTAAGGAAGATCATCCGGGCTCTTCCTCCTTCATGGGAAGTTAAAGCTACAACCTTGAAGGAACTCAACGACAATGAAGAGATGGAGCTCATAGGTCTCATTGGGAACCTCAAAACCCATGAGATGGAAAGGAAAGCAAGGGAGGACATGGCTCCTACCAAGAAGAAGACCATCGCCTTCAAGAGTCAAGCTACACAATCCGATGAAGATGATGAAGAAGAAAATGATGAGGAGCTCTCACTCCTTGTTAAGAATGTCCGGAGGATGTACAACAAGGCGAAGTACCAAGGTAGAAGGAGATGGCAAGGAGGCAAAGAAGAAAGAAAGATCATATGCTTCAATTGCCAAAAACCGGGACACATTGTGGCGGAGTGTCCGGAAAAAGCAAAGCCTTCCACTTCAAAGAAGCCTTACAAGAAGAAGGCTATGAAGGCAACTTGGGATTCGGAGACCGAATCCGAAGAAGAGATTGACACCGCCAACATGTGCTTCATGGCCAATGAAAGCACAAGCAAGGTAACCCCTTCCACCCCTTTTGATGATGAACTCTCCATGGATGAACTAGGAGAAGCTTTTGTTGAGTTATCACAAAATTATGATTTCTTGAAGAAAAAGTATTTAAAAATGAAAAAGGAAAATGAATCTTTAAGTCATCAAGTTTTTACTCTTACAAAAGAAAAGGATGATTTGGTTTCCAACTTGACCACTACTAAAAATGATTTTGAAAAATATAAGATTTCTTGCAAAGGTAAGGCCCCACTAATTGATTCTAATGAAGTTTCTATGCTTAAGGAAAGATTAGATTCATTAAGTGTTGTTTTGAAAAATTGTGAATTTAACAAGAAGAAAATTGAGGCTATGTTTCCTAAGAAGCAAGCCCCAAAGAAAAATGCTCATGTTCATGTTCATGCTACACAACCTAAACAACATGGCAAAACCCCAAAACATGCTCACACTACACATCATGCTTTCATGTATAGAAAAGTGTACTCATGTTCACATTGTGGGCGGAAAGGACACTTAGCTAATTTTTGTTATGATAGACTAAGTGCATCACATCATAATGTTTGGGTTCGTAACACTAACTTTCAAGGACCCAAGAAAGTTTGGGTACCAAAGTCAACTATTGTTTTAAATGATGTAGGTACTTTCCAAAGCCCAACGACGTAGAGGTTTGTGGTATCTTGATAGCGGTTGCTCAAGGCACATGACTTGGGACATCAACAACTTTGCAACCCTATCAAGATATCATGAAGGTGGCACCGTCACCTTCGGAGATGACGCCAAGGGTAAAATCATCGGTATTGGTAATGTAAAACTTGGCACCTCTCCTTTAATTGAAAATGTAGTTTTAGTTGATGGCCTCAAGCATAATCTCTTGAGTGTTAGTCAACTTTGTGATAAAGGTTTGATGTAGTTTTTGATAATGTTACTTGTAAAGTTATTGATAGAATTTCTAATATTGTGTATTTCCGGTTTTCGTGAAAGTAATGTTATATGATTGATATGTTGAACATGTCTTGTAATATTACTTGTTTGAAAGCCCTCGATGATGACTCTTGGTTGTGGCATAGGAGATTAGGGCATATTTCTTTTGATCATATTTCTAGATTAAATTCAAAGGAAATGGTGAAAGGTATTCCTTGCTTGAATTTTGAAAAGGACCGAGTTTGTGACGCATGTCAATTTGGGAAACAAACTAAGTCTTCTTTCAAGTCAATTAAGGATATCATGACATCACGTCCTTTGGAATTAATCCATATGGATCTATTTGGCCCAACACAAACCAAAAGTCTAAGTGGGAATAGATTTGCTTATGTTTTGGTTGATGATTTTTCAAGATTTACATGGGTTTTCTTTCTTGAACACAAAAACCAAGCATTTTCGTATTTCCAAACTTTTAAGAAAAGAGTTGAAAAAGAAAAGGATTCTTTGATTTTGAGAATAAGAAGTGATAGAGGAGGTGAATTCATTAACCAACCCTTTACCACTTTTTGTGATGAACATGGAATAAAGCATGAACTTTCTTGTCCTAGAACTCCACAACAAAATGGAGTAGTTGAGCGGAAAAATAGAACATTACAAGAGATGGCTAGGACAATGCTAAGTGAATACGGTCTACCACATTATTTGTGGGCCGAGGCCGTTAATACATCATGCTACATATCTAATCGTGTTTTCTTATGTAAAATACTACAAAAACTTCTTTTGAAATGTACTTTTCTAGAAAACCAAATGTTTCTTATTTCAAAGTTTTTGGATGCAAATGTTTTGTTTTAAATACAAAAGATAATTTGGGAAAATTTGATCCCAAATCTTATGAGGCTATTTTTGTAGGTTACTCAAATACTAGTAAGGCTTATAGAGTTTCATTAGATCATCTTTGACTATGAAGAGTCTATTCATGTTAAGTTTGAGGAATCTAACAAGTTTGTTAAGAATGTTGTAGAGATAGATGCATTGGATGAAGGCATGGAGAAAGTGACCTTGGAGGATGCTTCTACTATGGGAGACAAACCAAAGGATGATGAAGGAAGCAATGCTAAAGTGGAAGAGGCACAAGGGAATGAAAATCAAACACATGAGATGGAGCCTACTCAACCACTACCAAAGGATTGGAGATACAATCCACATCATCCCAAGGACCTCGTCATAGGTGAAGTATCAAAAGGGGTAACTACTCGCTCTAAAATTCAAGATTATTGTGGCCACTTTGCATTTATTTCACACATAGAACCCAAAAATGTGCTCGAAGCCGAGGCCGATTCATATTGGTGCTAGCCATGCAAGAGGAACTCAATCAATTTGAGCGCAACCAAGTTTGGCACCTTGTTCCTAGGCCCCACGATAGACCAACAATTGGTTCTAAGTGGATCTTTAAGAACAAGTTGGATGAATCGGGTAATGTAGTTAGAAACAAGGCTAGGTTAGTTGCCCAAGGTTACACTCAAATCGAAGGGATCGATTTTGAAGAAACCTTTGCACCCGTAGCACGGCTTGAAGCCATACGGATGACATTAGCATTTGCCTCATATAAAGATTTCAAATTATTTCAAATGGATGTTAAAAGTGCTTTTCTAAATGGATTTATTGAAGAGGAGGTGTATGTTGAACAACCCCCGGGTTTGTTGATCCTACACATCCAGATTTTGTTTTTAAATTAGATAAAGCTCTTTATGGTTTAAAACAAGCTCCTAGGGCTTGGTATGAAAGACTTTCCTCCTTTTTGATTTCAAATGGTTTTAAGAAAGGTAAAATTGATACAACTTTGTTTACAAAACATGTAGAAAATGACATTCTTATTGTGCAAATTTATGTAGATGATATTATTTTTGGTTCTACTAATGAATCTCTTTGCAAAGCTTTTGAGTCATGCATGAAGGATGAATTTGAAATGTCTATGATGGGGGAGCTCAACTATTTCCTTGGACTCCAAATCAAGCAAAGGAAGGATGGGATCTTCATCAATCAAGCCAAGTACACAAGGAACTAATCAAAAGGTTTGGACTTGAAGGATCAAGAGTAAGCAAAACTCCCATGGCAACAACTACAAAGCTTGACACGGATGAACAAGGTAAAAGTGTAGACATTAAACTTTATAGAAGCATGATTGGTAGTTTGCTTTATTTAACGGCTAGTAGGCCGGATATTATGTTTTCCGTTTGTCTTTGTGCACGTTTTCAATCTTGTCCTAAAGAATCTCACATAATAGCGGTTAAACGCATAATTAGATACCTTAAGGGCACTATTGAAATGGATTTATGGTATCCTAAAACCGGATTATTGAAATGAAGAGTTTTTCGGATGCCGACTATGCGGGTTGTAGGGTAGATAGGAAGAGCACAAGTGGAACATGTCAATTCTTAGGTAATTGTCTTGTATCTTGGTCTTCCAAAAAGCAAAATTCGGTAGCCCTATCAACCGCCGAGGCGGAGTATGTTGCGGCCGGAGCTTGTTGTGCACAAGTTCTTTGGATGAAACATACTCTCCTTGACTATGATTTACACTTTGATCATGTTAAAATATTTTGTGATAATACTAGTACTATTCACATGACAAAGAATGCAAATCAACATAGTAAAACCAAACACATTGACATTAGGTATCACTTTCTTAGAGATCATTATGAGAAAGGTGATATTGATATTGATTATGTTTCTACCGATTTTCAACTTGCCGATATTTTTACTAAACCTCTAGATTATGCTAGATTTTCATTTATTTGTGGTGAGTTGAATGTTTGTATTATGGATTCTTAAAATTAAAAATGGTTTTTCAATTGTTTTGTTTTAACCCTTTTTGATGTATGACAAAAAGGGGGAGAATAAGTTTGATACTACTAAAATAAGTGTTTAAGTTTAAACTTTCTAAGTTTGATACTACTATTTGAGTTTCATTCATGAAGAAAAAGAAAGGTTGTGTTTCCTTGAGTTTTTGGACAAAAACTATTGTGTTTGTTAAATGCTTTATGTATGCTTACATAGCTTTTCATATTCATGATAAATACATAGCATTGTTTGAGGGGGAGCTTTCCAAGCTTTTCCTCCTTTATTTGTTTCAATAACCTATATGTTTTGTCATCATCAAAAAGGGGGAGATTGTTGGCCCAAGGTTACAATCACCCTTGTTTAGTGTATTTTGATGATTACAAAACATATTAGTTATTTGTACTAATAACAATTGTTGTTTAAGTGTGTTTCAGGTTTATTATCATACTAGAAGTACTCTCACTCAAATACAAGGCTTTTGGACTCAAGACTATTCAATTTGGGCTCAAGTTGCAACATTGAAGATCAAGTGAAGATAGCCCACCTTGAAGAATAGCTTTGAAGTCTTTTAGAAGTTTGTAAGTTTAGAATGTTAAAGTTTGAATATAGGAAATTTAGCTCTAGGATTTGCACACACACTTGTTTCATGTATTTCCTATGTTTTGAAATTAGTTATTGAAAATGGTTATTTCTAAGTTTTATACCTTAGTTTATATATATACAAGTACCAAAGCTTTATATCCTGAAAAACTTGTTTAAAACATGTGTATAAACTATTTTCTGCATAATACTTAGCTATATGTATTTTTAAAATATTTATCAAAATTTTTCTAACTCAAAACAGCCCAGTTTTTCAGTGTCAGGCAACATCGGTCGACCGGCCCGGTCGACCGGCGATGTGCCTGGACATGCACTGTTTGTGCATGTCCGTCGGTCGACCGGACCGGTCGACCGACGGAGAGCATTCTGCTCTCGGGAATTTTCGGTCGACCGGATCGGTCGACCGGAAGAAGGAAACTGTGTTTCCTCCTTTTGGGTCGGTCGACCGGACCGGTCGACCGGGAGCCAACGGCTACTTCCAGCTGGCCTGGCGGTCGACCGGACCGGTCGACCGCCAAGCCTGCAAATTAGCAACGGCTCTTTCCTCTTTGGGATTTTCTGAAAATCTGTTTTCTTTTTCTGTTTTAACAGACTTTTGGAGAGTTGTTGGGGTGCTTTTGCAGGTTGAATTAGGTGAAAAGAAAATGTTTTTAACTTATTTTCAACCCTATAAATAGAGGAGAAGTCTCTCCCTCTTCTTACTAAGAAAATTCCTCAAGTTTTGTTGTTTTCAAAAGAGAAAAGAAAAATGTTTGAAGCTTTCAATTCCTACTCTTTCAAGATTGTTTTTCAGTTGTGTTTGATCCTCTATATCACTTTACAACTGAAGTTTTCTCACCACACTTCATAGAGCCAAAAATCCTATACTCATTCTATAGTGAAGTTGTAATTGAAGTGAGAGTGTTTGTAAAAGATTGAGAAAAAGTGTAGTGATCAAGTTGTGATCACTTTGATCTTGTAATTCCTTCTTGTGGAGCAACCTCTTCGGTAGAGGTCCTTTGTATTCGGTGGAGCTCGGTGCTCGGTCTTCGGTAGACCAATTGTAAAGGCATCCTCGGTGGATAGTGGAAACCCTTCACGGAGGTGAAGGCGGGGACTAGAGCAAGTGTGCTCGAACCTCGAAACAAATCATCTTGTTTGCGATTGCCTTTGCGTTATTCTTGCTTTCAATTTCTCTTGCTTTATATTGTCTTGAATTATTTGCTTGAGAACTAACCCTCTACTTGTGCAATCTTGTCTTGTTTACTTTACTTGCTATACTTGTTGTGTTACATTGTGTGCATTTCAATTTTACATCATCATACTTGGCATTGATCGATCACACCTCAATACAACACGGTTGCATTGCGCACCTCTAACCCATTTTAAGGGGAATTGGGAGGAAGGAGTTCAGAACCTCGCAAGGGGTATTCGGCTCTTAGTCGTGTTTTGAGAGATCGTTGCATCACTCATTTAATTAAAGTTTAAAAAGATCATTAGATTAGCATTCACACCTATTCACCCCCCCTCTACGTGTTTTTCATTGACATCCCCGAAATAAGATACCAAACTTGTTAGAAAATAATTACACTGTTCCCTCCCTGGGAACGACGCCAAAATTTGATTGAAAAATGAAAGTGATAAGAATTATCATCTAGTTTTGGGCTAACGGGTCGTGTCCACGAGGAGGAATATGATAGAAGCTTTACGGTGTTTTTTTTAGAAAGCAAAGAATGGTGTTAATTTTTTTTTTAGTTAAAAAGAGAATGGAGAGAAGGGAAATGATTAAAAGAAAAATTGAAAACTTAGAAAAGGCTTTGAAAAATGTTATCTTTAAAAAATGTTGAAAATTGTATGGTTGTTTTTGTTATAGTAAGAAGATCTGGGCTCACTATCTCACTACTCAACGATGTGTTCTTCTCTTTAAATTCTTAGTGCTTCAACTTGATCATAGGCAAAAACTTAAGCTTGAGTTTAGAAAGTTTTAAGTAAAGCAAATAAGATAGTTTGGAAAAGTTAACTCTTTTTCTTAAGAAATCATCTTGAATTGAATGTTAAATCATCAAGTCTTTCTAGTTGAAATAAAAACAAGTTCAAGTGATGTTTTAAAAGAAGTAAAAGTTTAAAAATCCAAACTCATCCTCATGCGCCTTTAAGAACACTTTTAAAGAAGAAAGGCTTAGTTTAGGTATGCATATGATTCCGTTGGGTCTTTACATCAAAGCCATTCAAAAACAAGAGGGATCGAAGAGAGGGACGATAGTGAGCCCATAAAACAAGTTTAGCTACTCATGGAAGATGACAAACAAGACATGTAAATAAAGCAAGACATACACGTGAATTAGAGTGAAGAAGAGAAAGCTTGATCCTTTATTGATGTCACTTCAATCATCAGATTACAATCACTCTATTCCTCTATCTCACTGGTATTTGAACTAAATTACAAATTAGAAAATAGAGATACAACTTCTCTATACTATCTAACAAAGAACCTAAATCTTAAAAATAAAGAGAAAAACTTAAACTAATTTTCGGTCCCTTTTTCTCTAGAAAATACAGTATTTATAGGCAAAAACCAATTGGGGGAGGTCGTACTAAGATAGGGGGAGCAAACGCTCCCCCAACAAACCCTAACAAGCCGCGAAAACGCGGCTATGGCTGCTTTTCCATGGTCATGGTGTGGCCAGGTGGCCAGACCTGGTTGCTGGGTCTCGCTCGTTTGGTGATTCCCCTTTATCTCCTGTTGGTTGATCGTACACATATTTTGCATTCTTTTCATTACACTCCTACATTTATCGTGTAATAAATCTGCAAATTTCTTTATCTTAAATGTCTATTTTGTAGAAGATTTTAATGAAGAGAAAGAGGATTAAACCAAATAAATACCAGTTAAAATCAGATTTAACTGGATCTATTTGGTTAGCAGAGGATGATCCCAAATCTAGTTAGAACAAATCAAGGATTGGGGCAAATGTTCAGCTGAAGATCAGAGCAAATCAGAAAGATAACACCAAATGGAAACTAGTAAAATTCAGATTTCTATAGATCCATTTTGGTTAGCTAAAGATCAACCGAGGATAATATCAAATACAAAGAGATAAATGGATAGAGAGAAAATCAACGGATGAGATGAAGCAAGTTTGACTCAGATTTTGACTGAATACATTTCAGTATTTGAATCATAACTTTAACTACCAAATCTCAAATCTGATGATTCAAGATGATCCAGAATGAGGACTTACAGAGCTACAACTCTTATGTTGATTACTATTTCTAATTATGTCATTTGATAAGTGATATTCAGCTATCAACACGCCAACAAACTGCAGATCAGAACTGAATATCCACATCAAATCAAGTTTGGAGATAAGGGAGGATTTAAATTCAAAAATAGCTATCCTTCCCTATCTTCATACTCCTCTAACCTCTGCATTTCTTATATAAATACCTGCAATCTCAAAGGCAAAGGGGAACAACCAAGCATATAGTAGAACTTAGGCTAATTTATAGTTTGTAACTTAGGTTTTTATTTTCTTTTATGTAATTTTTATTTTTTTTATGTAACTGAGAGGAGAGGATACTTTCATGGAGGAATGAAAGCAAGCTTGTACTACAGGTGACACTAGTGTAAGTGATCTCTTCTTCCATTGTTATTTGAATTGAATCAAAGTTACTTTCTCTTCTTTACTCTTGTTTTCATTTACTCTCCTCTAATGTGTTGCAATCCAAATGAATCTGATAGCCTTGAGACTGCTTTGCCATTGCAAGTGCCCTTGTTGGCCTATGGTGATGAACAACCATTCTCTTGCTAGTATAGCTTGCCCTTTTATTCTTAGTGTAGATTAGGAATGGGGAAGATCCTACACGCCATGCTTGATTGCCTTCAAAGACAAGGTAAGTCGTAGCTACGAATCCAAGGAATATGAGCACAAAAGTGGTAAGTAACGTTTAGTTTCTTTTTTTTCTTTTAATTCTGTAGTTTAGAACACCACAATCTATCAATTCTTTTATCATTCCTTTTCCATTTATTTGTACATATCATTTCAAGTTTTTCCATCTTCTTAATCTACCATCTTCTTCCTAATTCAACTTTAACTCAATTTTTCCTTTTACTTTTAAAAAACTAAAGAAGAACTTTAACCATACTTTGTAGCCTAAAAGAAATCTTACTAAAAAGCTTCCATGGCTAGTCCCTCCTTGTGGATCACGACCCGCATAGCCACTTGCTATTGCGGTAGAATTGAGTAACTTGCACTTTTCCTTCTTAGTTTTGAAATTCTATATTTTGTGTGCAGGTTCCAACTCAATCAAATTTTGGCGCCGTTGCCGGTGAGGGACGGTAAGTTACTCTCTTTAAAAGTTTACATTTTTTGGTTAACTTTCTTCTTTGCTTTTTGTACAGATTTAACAATAAGGAATTCTTACTGCAGTGGACGCATAAGTGGCTTTGGACTCTGCTCAAGAAAGTAGAGCCAAGAAGCCCTCATATTTGCTACATTCCAGTAGCAAAACTGAGTAAACTACTAACCTGTATTTTTGCAGGTTGGCTGAATTGAAAATCTAAATTTCTGTAGCATTTATCTCTTTGTTTGACTCACTGTATATACATTTTTAACACAACAGTAAAAAGTTGATTGTAAATGCTAAAAATGATTTAGACTTTGCATTTAGGCACGTGTCTATTTCATTTCATTTTTTATTTACTGTTGAAGAGTGCTGGAGCCAACGTATGTGTGCATAGCATTTAGTATAAGATTCATTCTTGTATGAAATATTGCTTGAATGTTACTTTTTTCTATATACTTGTACACTGCACTAAATTGACTTAAAGGGCTTGTCCTATAAACAAGATAAGATGGGGAAGTCATTACCCTCCCTTAGCCCACAAACAATCTCCTCACTCACTAACCCAAACCTAACTAAAAATTAGTAGACGTTGGCCCTAGGGACATCTCAGACTCAATTAGGAGATTATTCTAAGGGGAAAGGTGTTAGAATTTGACTCCTGCCAAATCAGTGTCTAGGAAGGGGATTAAGGGCCGAAAGCCCGAAGGTTGGTGGTTACTTAATTAAGAAACGTCTTTGACGGATAACCTCCCACCAATCTTGCCCTGACCTGACTGATTAGCTTGTGGTCAAAGTTTGCATTATACCTCCTATGGACAGTCTAGCCAGTTATGAGTCATCTAGGTCAAAGGTCTACCCTAACTTAGGTTAGAATTTTTTATTTTTTGTCTGCTTATTTGTTTATTTTTTTCTTTGTTTGTGTTTTATTGTGTGATATGGCTTATAACAATAATTTTTCCAATCTTAATGGTAACTATATTACACATCAACCTCTTTTTTGGATATTACCAACCCGACATATCATAACTTTAACCAACCTAGTGTGCTGGATTGGTCTTATCCGAATCAATATAACCCATGCTCCTAATCTTATAACCATAATTTCTAGAATAATTTTAACTCTTCACAAAGTCAGTGGGGATTCACCTCCCCCGAGTCCAATTTTCAACCAACTTGTCCTCCTTATCCACCTTATCCACAATATTTTCAAGATTCATACTCAGTTTCACCAATCCAAAATAGAAAACCATCAATTTTGGAAATGAGTATGCGTGAGTCCAAACAACAATCACAAAATCTGATGGACTCACAATTTTACCACCAATTCTAAAACAACACTTCATCTTTTCAAGACCAATCGCAACAAAATGATGAACCTATTAACTATGAAAAGATGCTTGAAGCCATGACTCAGGCTCAAAACGTTCGTAATCATAACATAGATATGATGGTCCAAACTCTACGTTTTCACAGTTTGGCCAGTTCTTATGGCGTTAACCATTCTGTTAGAGCTGAAGAGTCATATTAATTTGGAAAACAAGGTTTCATTTCAGCACAATCATTTGAACTTGCCAAAACTCTAAATTTTGAAAATGATATTGATAGTTTAGCAAGTTATTCCTTTCCTGAAATAGAACTTGAGAATGAATATGATCATGAACCTCAACTTAGTGATTCAATTCTACTTTCTGATTCAATTATGACTTCGGTGTCTTCACCTGATTTTAATCTTTTTCCTAAGTCAACATTGGATCCTGTGCCAATTCTTAATGAAATTGAATGACCCATCTTTGATGATCAGCATATTGAACTTGACCAATTTAATACTTTTGAAAGTCCTATTGACAAATTGGCAAATTCTCATTTTTATGAAATTGAACTCAATGAGAAATGTGACCTAGATTCTAAAATTTGTGATCTAGTTCAAATTCCCGAATCAATATTGACTCTTGTTTTGTTACCCGACTTGAGTAATATTTTAGAGTCAGTTTTGATTCTCACACCTGTCATTCTTGAACTTGAATCACCAATATTAAGTCACATTTCATTGTGGGAAAATGAATGTGGACTTGAGTTTCAACTTCTTGATTTGGACCCACTTCCTGAACCAATCTCGACTCCTGAACCTTTACTTGACTTAAATCACTTTTCTGAGTCGGTATTAGTTCCTGTACTTTCTAAGTTCAAGTCAATCATTCTTTCTTTTCACACTCCATTTTGGAACAAGGCGGTTGACAAAATTGACTCCAAAATCAATTATGGAATTTGGAAATTAGATGGGGTCAAATTTTTAATAAAAATCCTTCTTCTATACATCATTTTAGTGGGTTATATTAGAGAGATTTCTAGTGGGTTCCTCCGAACTCCATGCAAAGTCGATTGGGCCGCATTTCGTGGACCAATCAGGCCACCACCGGAACCACCACCTTAAGGTAGTATTTTCCTTCCCTGTCTTCTTTTTCATGCATCTATGCTTTAATTCATACATTGAGGACAATGCATGAGATAGGTGTGGGGGAGGGTTCTAACATAACTTAGGTTTTTCTTTTTATTAAAATTTTTTTAACATTTTCTTTTCTTTTACAAACTTTTTTAAAATGGAAACAATATTTTGACATTATTTTTGTAAGAAATTAAGTCAATTTTAAGGAATAGGAAAATCAAAATTAGTATTTCTTAAACTTGGTTAAATAAGATTATTTGCTTGATTTTTAGAGTTTGGAAGTTAATTTGTCAAAGTAATTTCGTCTTGATCATTACCTCAATGAAATATGCACACTTCATACACTTACACACATAGGGTTCAAAAAACAAAGAATCTTATGCCTTATAAAAAAAAAAAGAAAAAAAATATATCTATGAAAGATGAACAAATCTAATTATTGATTAGCTAGGTGCTTTAGCCTAAGTAAGCCTTAGTATTTATGCGAAAGATGATTAGATAATTTTGAGAAAAATATATATATATATAAAAATCCTCTGATTAAGCCGGGTGTTTGTGCCTAATAAAGCATAAGTATTCACGCCTAAAAGGGGTTCATATAATAAAATCCTTAGTTTTGTGGCCTTGTTTGCTCGAGTTCTTAAGTCCTTGGGGTGTTTTCTCACCGGTGCCCTAAGACCGTTTGGTTTGGGAGTCATCGATTAAAGGCTTGTTACATGGGCAGGTTAGAAAGCCTAATAGAACTAAGGAATAATACTACAAAAATATATATATATATATAAATAAATAAGGCATAAGAGTTAGAGTTAATGAACCCTTGGTCAAACTTTCATGGTCACAAGGTGCATATGACTTAGGGTAAAGTAATAGACTAGATGAGAAGTACAAGTTGACTCCTTACTTTGATTGATAACAAATTTTTGAATAGAAGCTAAGTTTAGGAATAAAAAATGTTGTTTTCCTATAACTTATAGATTACTTAAATCTTACAATTATATTTTAAATATTTTTCTCTTTCAAAATGCTTTTCGAAAATATTAACTATTTGTTTCTCTTTCGTTATGGATTTTGTGAGTGTAATCCACTAAAAACCCTCACGAGATAAAACTCGTCCTCTAAGGGTAACCTATAGGTTTAACGGCTTGTTGCACAAGCTCAGTGCAATCGCGTGACCTGCGAAAGTGGTCTAATAATCTTTGATTTAGTTTTGTTGTTTTGCTCAAGGACGAGCAAAAGATAGATGTGGGGGTGTGATCGTACACATATTTTGCATTCTTTTCATTACACTCCTACATTTATCGTGTAATAAAGCTGCTAATTTCTTTATCTTAAAGTCTATTTTGTAGAAGATAATAATGAAGAGAAAGAGGATTAAACCAAATAAATACCAGTTAAAATCAGATTTAACTGGATCTATTTGGTTAGCTGAGGATGATCCCAGATCTAGTTAGAACAAATCAAGGATTGGGGTAAATGTTCAGCTGAAGATTAGAGCAAATCAGAAAGATAACACCAAATGAAAACCAGTAAAATTCAGATTTCTATAAATTCATTTTGGTTAGCTAAAGATCAATTGAGGATAATATCAAATACAGAGAGATGAATGGATAGAGAGAAGATCAACGGATGAGATGAAGCAAGTTTGACTCAGATTTTGACTGGATACATTTCAGTATTTGAATCATAGCTTTCCCTACCGAATCTCAAATTTGATGATTCAAGATGATCCAGAAAGAGGACTTATAAACTAAAACTCTTATGTTGATTACTATTTCTAATTCTATCATTTGATAAGTGATATTCAGCAATCAACGTGCCAAAAAATTGTAGATCAGAACGAAATATCCAAATCAAATCAAGTTTGGAGATAAGAGAGGATTCAAATTCAGAAATAGCCAGCTTCCCCTATCTTCATACTCCTCTAACACTGCATTTCTTCTATAAATACCTGTAATCTCAAAGGGAAAGGGGAACGACCAAGCAGATTGTAGAACTTAAGCTAATTTATAGTTTGTAACTTAGATTTTTATTTTCTTTCATGTAATTTTTTTCTTTATGTAACTAAGAGGAGAGGATACTTTCATGGAGGAATGAGAGCAAGCTTGTACTGCAGGTGACACCAGTGTAAGTGATCTCTTCTTCCATTGTTATTTGAATTGAATCAAAGTTACTTTTTCTTCTTTACTCTTGTTTTCGTTTACTCTCCTCTAATGTGTTGCAATCCAAATGAATATGATAGCCTCGAGACTGCTTCACCATTGCAAGTGCCCTTGATGGCCTATGGTGATGAACAACCATTCTCTTACTAGTATAGCTTGCCCTTTTACTCTTAGTGTAGATTGGGAATGGGGAAGATCCTACACGCCATAGTTGATTGCCTTCAAAGACAAGGTAAGTCGTAGCTACAAATCCAAGGAATATGAGCACAAAAGTGGTAAGTAACTTTTAGTTTCTTTCTTTTCTTTTAATTGTGTAGTTTAGAACACCACAATCTACCACTTCTTTTATCATTCCTTTTCCATTTCTTTGTACATATCATTTCTAGTTTTTCCATCTTCTTAATCTACCCTCTTCTTCCTAATTCAAATTTAACTCAATTTTTCATTTTTCTTTTAAAGAACTAAAGAAGAACTTTAACCATACTTTATAACCTAAAAGAGAACTTACTAAAAAGCTTCCATCGCTAGTCCCTCCTTGTGGATCACGACCCGCATAGCCACTTGCTACTGCGGTAGAATTGAGTAACTTGCACTTTTCATTCTTAGTTCTGAAATTCTATATTTTGTGTGCAGGTTCCAACTCAATCAAATTTTGGCGCCGTTGCCGGTGAGGGACGGTAAGTTACTCTCTTTAAAAGTTTACATTTTTTGGTTACTTTCTTCTTTGCTTTTTGTACAGATTTAAAAATAAGGAATTCTTACTGCAGTGGACGCATAAGTGGCTTTGGACTCTGCTCAAGAAAGTAGAGCCAAGAAGCCCTCATATTTGCTACATTCCAGTGGCAAAACTGAGTGAACTACTAACCTATATTTTTGCAGGTTGGCTGAATTGAAAATCTGAATTTTTGTAGCATTTATCTCCTTGTTTGACTCACTGTATATACATTTTTAACACAACAGTAAAAAGTTGATTGTAAATGCTAAAAATTATTTAGACTTTGCATTTAGGCATGTGTCTATTTCATTTCATTTTTTATTTACTGTTGAAGAGTGCTAGAGCCAACGTATGTGTGCATAGCATTTAGTATAAGATTCATTCTTGTATGAAATATTGCTTGAATGTTACTTTTTTCTATATACTTGTACACTGCACTAAATTGACTTAAGGGCTTGTCCTATAAACAAGATAAGATGGGGAAGTCATTACCCTCCCTTAGCTCACAAACAATCTCCTCACTCACTAACCCAAACCTAACTAGAAATTAGTAGACGTTGGCCCTAGGGACATCTCAGACTCAATTAGGAGATTATTCTAAGGGGAAAGGTGTTAGAATTTGACTCCTGCCAAATCAGTGTCTAGGAAGGGGATTAAGGGCCGAAAGCCCGAAGGTTGGTGGTTACTTAATTAAGGAATGTCTTTGACGGATAACCTCCCACCAATCTTGCCCTGACCTGGCTGATTAGCTTGTGGTCAAAGTTTGCATTATACCTCCTATGGACAGTCTAGCCAGTTATGAGTCATCTAGGTCAAAGGTCTACCCTAACTTAGGTTAGAATTTTTTATTTTTTGTCTGCTTATTTGTTTATTTTTTTCTTTGTTTGTGTTTATTGTGTGATATGGCTTATAACAATAATTTTTCCAATCTTAATGGTAATCTATATTACACATCAACCTCTTTTTTGGATATTACCAACCCGACATATCATAACTTTAACCAACCTAGTGTGCTGGATTGGTCTTATCCGAATCAATATAACCCATGCCCCCAATCTTATAACCATAATTTCTAGAATAATTTTAACTGTTCACAAAGTCAGTGGGGATTCACCTCCCCCGAGTCCAATTTTCAACCAACTTGTCCTCCTTATCCACCTTATCCACAATATTTTCAAGATTCATACTCAGTTTCACCAATCCAAAATAGAAAACCATCAATTTTGGAAATGAGTATGCGTGAGTCCAAACAACAATCACAAAATCTGATGGACTCACAATTTTACCATCAATTCTAAAACAACACTTCATCTTTTCAAGGCCAATCGCAACAAATGATGAACCTATCAACTATGAAAAGATACTTGAAGCCATGACTCAGGCTCAAAACGCTTGTAATCATGACATAGATATGATGGTTCAAACTCTACGTTCTCAAAGTTTGGCCAGTTCTTATGGCGTTAACCATTCTGTTAGAGCTGAAGAGTCATGTTAATTTGGAAAACAAGGTTTCATTTCAGCACAATCATTTGAACTTGCCAAAACTCCAAATTTTAAAAATGATATTGATAGTTTAGCAAGTTATTCCTTTCCGAAATAGAACTTGAGAATGAATATGATCATGAACCTCAACTTAGTGATTCAATTCTACTTCCTGATTCAATTATGACTCCGGTGTCTTCACCTGATTTCAATCTTTTTCCTAAGTCAACATTGGATCCTGTGCCAATTCATAATGAAATTGAATCACCCATCTTTGATGATCAGCATATTGAACTTGACCAATTTAATACTTTTGAAAGTCCTATTGACAAATTGGCAAATTCTCATTTTTATGAAATTGAACTCAATGAGAAATGTGTCCTAGATTCTAAAATTTGTGATCTAGTTCAAATTCCCGAATCAATATTGACTCCTGTTTTGTTACCCGACTTGAGTAATATTTTAGAGTCAGTTTTGATTCTCACACCTGTCATTCTTGAACTTGAATCACCAATATTAAGTCACATTTCATTGTGGAAAAATGAATGTGAACTTGAGTTTCAACTTCTTGATTTGGACCCACTTCCTGAACCAATCTCGACTCCTGAACCTTTACTTGACTTAAGTCACTTTTCTGAGTCGGTATTAGTTCCTGTACTTTCTAAGTTCAAGTCAATCATTCTTTCTTTTCACACTCCATTTTGGAACAAGGCGGTTGACAAAATTGACTCCAAAATCAATTATGGAATTTGGAAATTAGATGGGGTCAAATTTTAATAAAAATCCTTCTTCTATACATCATTTTAGTGGGTTATATTAGAGAGATTTCTAGTGGGTTCCTCCGAACTCCATGCAAAGTCGATTGGGCCGCATTTCGTGGACCAATCAGACCACCACAGGAACCACCACCTTAAGGTAGTATTTTCCTTCCCTGTCTTCTTTTTCATGCATCTATGCTTTAATTTATACATTGAGGACAATGCATGAGATAGGTGTGGGGGAGGGTTCTAACATAACTTAGGTTTTTCTTTTTATTAAAATTTTTTTCACATTTTCTTTCTTTTACAAACTTTTTGAAAATGGAAACAATATTTTGACATTATTTTTGTAAGAAATTAAGTCAATTTTAAGGAATAGGAAAATCAAATTAGTATTTCTTAAACTTGGTTAAATAAGATTATTTGCTTGATTTTTAGAGTTAGGAAGTTAATTTATCAAAGTAATTTAGTCTTGATCATTACCTCAATGAAATATGCACACTTCATACACTTACACACATAGGGTTCAAAAAACAAAGAATCTTATGCCTTATAAAAAAAAGAAAAAAATATATCTATGAAAGATTAACAAATCTAATTATTGATTAGCTAGGTGCTTTAGTCTAAGTAAGGCTTAGTATTTATGCGAAAGATGATTAGATAAGTTTGAGCAAAATATATATATAAAAATCCTCTGATTAAGCCGGTTGTTTGTGCCTAATAAAGCATAAGTATTCACGCCTAAAAGGGGTTCATATAATAAAATCCTTAGTTTTGTGGCCTTATTTGCTCGAGTTCTTAAGTCCTTGGGTGTGTTTCTCACCGTTGCCCTAAGACCGTTTGGTTTAGGAGTCATCGATTAAAGGCTTGTTACATGGGCAGGTTAGAAAGCCTAATAGAACTAAGGAATAATACCACAATATATATATATATATATATATATATATATATATATATATATATAAGGCATAAGAGTTAGAGTTAATGAACCCTTGGTCAAACTTTCATGGTCACAAGGTGCATATGACTTAGGGTAAAGTAATAGACTAGATGAGAAGTACAATTGACTCCTTACTTTGATTGATAACAAATTTTTGAATAGAAGCTAAGTTTAGGAATAAAAAATGCAGTTTTCCTATAACTTATAGATTACTTAAATCTTACGATTATATTTCAAATATTTTTCTCTTTCAAATGCTTTTCGAAAATATTAACTATTTGTTTCTCTTTCGTTATGGATTTTGTGAGTGTAATCTACTAAAAACCCTCACGAGACAAAACTCGTCCTCTAGGGGTAACCTATAGGTTTAACGGCTTGTTGCACAAGCTCAGTGCAATCGCGTGACCTGCGAAAGTGGTCTAATAATTTTGATTTAGTTTTGTTGTTTTGCTCAAGGATGAGCAAAAGATAGATGTGGGGGTGTGATCGTACACATATTTTGCATTCTTTTCATTACACTCCTACATTTATCGTGTAATAAAGCTGCTAATTTCTTTATCTTAAAGTCTATTTTGTAGAAGATAATAATGAAGAGAAAGAGGATTAAACTAAATAAATACCAGTTAAAATCAGATTTAACTAGATCTATTTGGTTAGCTGAGGATGATCCCAGATCTAGTTAGAACAAATCAAGGATTGGGGCAAATGTTCAGCTGAAGTTAGAGCAAATCAGAAAGATAACACCAAATGAAAACCAGTAAAATTCAGATTTCTAGAAATTCATTTTGGTTAGCTAAATATCAATTGAGGATAATATCAAATAAAGAGAGATGAATGGATAGAGAGAAGATCAACGGATGAGATGAAGCAAGTTTGACTCAGATTTTGACTGGATACATTTCAGTATTTGAATCATAGCTTTCCCTACCGAATCTCAAATTTGATGATTCAAGATGATCCAGAAAGAGGACTTATAAACTAAAACTCTTATGTTGATTACTATTTCTAATTCTATCATTTGATAAGTGATATTCAGCAATCAACGTGCCAAAAAATTGTAGATCAGAACGAAATATCCACATCAAATCAAGTTTGGAGATAAGAGAGGATTCAAATTCAGAAATAGCCAGCTTCCCCTATCTTCATACTCCTCTAACCTCTTTATTTCTTCTATAAATACCTGCAATCTCAAAGGGAAAGGGGAACGACCAAGCAGATTGTAGAACTTAAGCTAATTTATAGTTTGTAACTTAGATTTTTATTTTCTTTCATGTAATTTTTTTTCATTATGTAACTGAGAGGAGATGATACTTTCATGGAGGAATGAGAGCAAGCTTGTACTGCAGGTGACACCAGTGTAAGTGATCTCTTCTTCCATTGTTATTTGAATTGAATCAAAGTTACTTTTTCTTCTTTACTCTTGTTTTCGTTTACTCTCCTCTAATGTGTTGCAATCCAAATGAATCTGATAGCCTCGAGACTACTTCACCATTGCAAGTGCCCTTGATGGCCTATGGTGATGAACAACCATTCTCTTACTAGTATCGCTTGCCCTTTTATTCTTAGTGTAGATTGGGAATGGGGAAGATCCTACACGCCATACTTGATTGCCTTCAAAGACAAGGTAAGTCGTAGCTACAAATCCAAGGAATATGAGCACAAAAGTGGTAAGTAACTTTTAGTTTCTTTCTTTTCTTTTAATTTTGTAGTTTAAAACACCACAATCTACCACTTCTTTTATCATTCCTTTTCCATTTCTTTGTACATATCATTTCTAGTTTTTCCATCTTCTTAATCTACCCTCTTCTTCCTAATTCAACTTTAACTCAATTTTTCATTTTTCTTTAAAAGAACTAAAGAAGAACTTTAACCATACTTTATAATCTAAAAGAGAACTTACTAAAAAGCTTCCATCGCTAGTCCCTCCTTGTGGTTCACGACCCGCATAGCCACTTGCTACTGCGGTAGAATTGAGTAACTTGCACTTTTCATTCTTAGTTCTGAAATTCTATATTTTGTGTGCAGGTTCCAAATCAATCACTGGTTTTCCCGTTTCAGCTCCAGGATTTGACGAAACAGCATTTAATTTTTGGCTTTAATCACTTAATTTGGGAAGATTCATTTTAACCGATTTTCAACCTCACTGATTTGCCATAATCTACCCTAATTTCCTGATTTTAAATTAATTCTGAATTAAATAAGAATTTGATGGGCTTTTGGGCTCGTTTCTCTTTCTTATCCTTTAGCAATGGCCTACATTTTATAAAAAAAATAGGGCTTATTATATGATTTATTTAGATACTAAACATGGTAATGTGACAATATATATGCAATATATGTGATCGATCAATTGCGCGACACTGCAACACGACTCTAGGTTTCTGTAACGAGTTGGAATCTCACAAATGGGTTGCTAGCGGGTCTCAATCAGTAGTACACCTGCAACACACATAATACACTCATGTACACACACACATTGATACACAACTATATACATATATACATAATGAGGAGGGTAAGAAAATTTCACAACCTACACACATGCATATGAACAACATACACTTACATATACACACAGATATTCACACGTACACCCAAACAAACACATACACACATATACACACCCACATGCAAAAACACATATTTACACATGTACTTGCACATATGCGAATAAACACACACACGTGCACAAAAAAGAGAGAAAGAGAGAACAAACCAGAGAGAGGAAGAGTTAGAAAGAGGGGAAGAGGGGCAGTGTACAGTTGCTCTCAGCCATCGGAGGAGATGCGAAGAGGAGCTCCGTGGGTGCTGCAGTTGGAGGGGGAGAGAAGCAACAGGTAGTGCAGATTAAATGAGGGACCCGAGGGAGATGGTCTCGACCATGGTGAGCGAGCAATGGGTGCATGGGTGCCGGCTGTTATGGCATAAGTGGGCGATAGTGCCGCTCTTGCGCGGATGATGGGGAGAGGGTGAGATGAAGAAGAGGGAGAGATGGTGGAAGTACATGGCGACAACTCTGCTGATCTGAAGAGGGTGGCGGATCTCGAAACACTTACAGAGAAGTAGGATAGCTCACGGTCAGAAGTTGGGAAGAATGAAGATGGATGTTGTGTTGTGAGGTGGGTGTAGGCGCAGGGAGATGGAGGGAGGAGCGGCGGGTTCAGAGTAGTCTGTGGCGAGGTAATGAGGAGGAAGAGGGAGCATGGGTGGTGGTGGTGCACAGTGGTGGTCTGGCGAATCTCGCCTAATGGGGAGGGAGGGTAGTGCGGTGATGTGGCCAGCCAGGTGAAGATGTGGCCAAGCGGTGGTTGGCACTGGTTGGATGTGCGCGAGATGGAGATGTGAGCTCGAGCTAGCCGCGGTCTCTCCAGAAAAAGATGGGGAGGTTAGGGGTTGCCTTGTTGGTTGCCGAGATGGTGCCTTGGTCCGTTGGTGATGGGAGGGATGAATGTTCGGTTGGCCGCTGTGAGGAGGAAGAAGAGAAGAAGGTTACAGTTAGGGCATAGGATTAGAGATGATTAAATGTGGAATGATTTTCTAGGGGAGAATGATTAGGGGTTGGGTTTCGGGTATGGGCTAATTGGTTGGGTTTGGGCTTAGGAATAGAAGGACAAAGAAGAATAATAATACCAACAACAACAATAATAATAACAATAATAATTAATAAACATTAGATATAAATAAAAATCATATTAATTAGTGATGGTAAAGTAATTAGTAATAATTAATAATAAAAGTGATAATAATAATAATAGTGGTAATAAGAATGACTACTAATAATTAACAATAATGTTAATTAATAATAATAACTAATAAAAACAAATTTTAATATTAACAATAATGATAATTAATAGTAATAATAACAATAACAACAATAATAATAACACAAAAAATAATAAATAATAATCTTAATTAAATAATAATAGTAATAATTACTACCATTAATAAAAATTAATAATAATAGTGATAAAAATAACAGTAATTACTAATTAAAAATATTAATAAATAATATTAGTAAATATAAAGCAAATTACCATTTAATGTCTCAAAATAATTTGTAATAAAATAATAATAAAATAATAAGTACAACCAAATAATTTTTTTTAATACAAATATGTATTATTAACTAGAGATGTTACATTTTCTTTTTACGATATTCTTATACTTTTATATAGAATTTTTTCTTTCTTAACAAATGTTTTGAAAAAAGAAAAAAAAGATTTGATCTATTTTTGAGAGAACTAAATTGATCTAAAGAATTAGTGAAGCCTTGATTATGATTTCTTAATTTGAAATCAAAATAAGTTATACTATTGCATTTTTTGGTTAAGTAAAAAAAATTAGAAAGATAATTTGATTTTAAATTTTAGCCCTAGAGATATATGCACTTATACATTAAGAGATTAAACAAAAACTTAAACACCTTTTTATGTATATAAAAAATATTATAAAAATACTTCATCACTAATTAAGGTGATTAATTGTGTCTTTGGAAAAATGATTAGCCATACCTAATAATGGTCAAAACAAATAAATCCTTTAGTTTTATGGCCTTATTTACTCGAGTCTTTTAACCTGAGGAATATTTTCTCATCTGGTGCCCTAAGAACATCTGATCTGAGAGTCATCGATTAAAGGTTCGCTACATGAGTAAACTAAAAAGCCTAATAAAACTAAAGGAAAAATATCTAAAAATAAAATAAATAAATGGTATCATAGTCAAAGTTAAATCCCAAAAAGTATACTAAGTGCATATTATTTAGGTTTTATGAAAAATCAAATATACAAATTAATCTTGGTTTCTTAACCTTGAATGATAAAAAGTCCTTGCATGGAGACTCAAATTAGGGAAAAATATGTTAGGTTAACTTAAAATCTTATATCAGTTATTTTTGCAAAAATATTTTGAAAATTTTCTCTTTCAAAATGAGTTTTCAAAAATACCAACATTTTTTCCCCTATTTTTATGGATTTTGTGGTTGTACTCTATGAAAAATCCTTAAGAGACATAACTCCTCTAGGGGAAACCTTAAAGTTTAAAGGCTTCTTGCACACACTCAGAGCAATCGCGTCACCTGCAAAAAAAATGGTGTAATAATATTCTTAGTTTAGTTTTTTTTTGTTTTGCTCAGGACGAGCAAAAATAAGCGTGGGGGTTTGATTAATCGTTAATTCTACTTTTTATTATCACATTTTTCTACTGATTTATTTATAAAATACTATTGCTCACCCGTATTTTGGTCTCTTATGCAAATTATAAGTGTATAGGGGTAAAGTTGCAATAAAAGCTTAATTAAACTCATTTTTAGGTAATTAATCTGGATTTCTTGGACACCAAGACAAAGAGCTTCTAGAAGTACACATTGGATCCCCGTATTGAAGCTGTATCTGGAGAAATACAAATTCAAACTATGCAAAATAAAGTATATACAAAAGACTATAGAAGCCAGACGCGTCAACAGCCAAAAGATCAGGGCCAATAACCCTGATCCTGCCGCACAAGCGCGGCTCCGGCTGCGTTTGCGTGGCCAAATCAGGGCTATTGGCCATGATCTTCGACGCATGGCATCATCTCATGCTCCATATGTCATTTTTGCTTATAAATACAGTTGTACATCGCCAAAATGCACGGGAGGAGGCCAGGAGTAGGGTTTATTCTCCTTAGTTTAGTGTAGGATTTTCTTCTTCTTTTCTTTATATTTTTCTTTCTTTTTAGATATTGTATTAGGGCAGAGAGTGATTCATAAGAGAAAGAGAGTGTTGATGTAATAGAGAGTGACAATCTATGAATGCTTCCTCATTTCCCCTATTGATTCTTTTCTTCTATATGATGCTTAACTAGTTTTCTCTCATGGTAACTAACTTCTAACTATTAAACTCTAACACTTGATTGATAATCTACATTAATCTAATAGCCTCTATAAGGTCTTGCTCTTACAAGAGCCATTGATGACTCGTGATGATGGTTTCTAACTCCTAACATCTAACAAGCTAACTTACAATGTTTACTTTATTTCATGCTTACCTATAACCAGTTTTGATGGAATAATAGCTTGTATCTTGTTAACCTGGTTTTGGATGTGGAGAACAATCTAATGTGTCATGCTTTGTAAAGTAATTACATTTCATATTTGCATTATTATCATCATATTTGCACATTTACCCTTTGATTATTTTTATTTAATTTTGCTATTTGACCCTCTTTTTGTTTATGGTGTGTATTTAATTAAAATAGGAAAATAAAGATGAAAGAAGCTTATAATTATCCTATCTACATTAAGATTTCAATTTAAACCAATTTGGAATCAAGAGGAGAAAAGGATTCAGAGATAACCCCTATCCTAATTCAAAGATAAAGAAGAAAAGTCAACTTAAATCAAGTTACTTGAGCACCAAGTCAAAGATAAAGGAGGAGAATTTAAATTTAATCTCAGATTTGGAGATAACTTACTTCTCAAGTTATCCAGAAAGGATAAAATTTTAAAATTCAAAGTTTAAATGAGGATTCTGAGGATAAATCTCTAGGTGAATAGACGAGATGAAGCAAGAGCCAAAAGCGCGTACCTTGACTCCCCACTTTTGCCGCAGCAACATGAAAAAAGCAGCGTTTACGCAACTTTCTGTTGGCGATTGGCATGGCAGCTGGATGTATGTGTTCAACTGAGATTCTACTATCTATTTCTCCTATAAATGAGAGGTAGAGCCAGAGAGAAGAGATATCGCAGAGGTCATGATCGGTCACAGATACTGCATATATATTGTCACATTACCATGTTTATTATCTAATAAATCTTATTAATAAGTCTCATTTTTATTTAATAATGTACAGGCCCATTGTTAATGGAGATGAAAAAGAAATGAGCCCAAAAGCCCACTTTAATTCTGATTTAAATCTTAATCAAAGAGGAGATAAATATTCAAGACGATTGGGATAATTTCAGCTGAAGATCAACACATATCAGGGAGGATTACATCAAATAAAACCGGTTAATTTTATAAGAATCAAAATTGGTTAGCTTGATAATCACCAAAGATCAGATCAGAATCAGAGACTAACAACAAATTTAGCTGTAAAAAAGGGGGCAATACCACACAATATCAAGATCTTCACTTGGATGTGGCCACTTGGCCACATCCTTGCAGCGGATCCGCGTAAAAACCATAGATCCGCGGTCCAGTGGTGGAGATAAGGGGAGCGTTTGCTCCCTTTATCTCCTCACTCCCTCCCCTCTGGGTTTTTCCCTATAAAAGGCAGGTTTCTCACTGAAAAAGGGATCAAAAATTAGTTTAAGTTTTTTCTCTTTGTTTTTAGGATTTAGATTCTTTGTTAGATAGTATTATGAAGTTGTATCTAAATTTTTAATTCATAGTTCAGTCCAAATACAAGTGAGAGAGAGGAAAAGATTGATTGAATCTGAAGTTGAAGTGACATCAATAAAAGTTCAAGGCTTCTCTTCTTCTCCAATTTACGTGTATGTGTTATTCCATTTACATGTCTTGTTTTACTTTAATCATGAGTAGATAAATTCATTTTTCTGGGCTCACTATCATCTCTCTTCGATCCCACTTATTTTGAATGGTTTTGATGTAAAGAACCCAACGGAATCATATGTATGCCTTAATCTAAGCCTTGCTTCTTTGGAAGTGTTCTTGAAGGCACATGAGGATGGGTTTAGATTTTTAAACTTCTATTTTCTAAAATATCACTCGAACTTGTTTTTATTTCATACTTGAAGGATTACTTGATGATTTAACATTCAGTTCAAGATGATTTCTTAAGAAAAGAGTCAATTTTTTCAAACAATCTTATTTGCTTTGCTTAATACATTTGAAACTCAAGCTTAAGTGTTTGCCTATGATCAACTTGAGGCACTAAAAATTTTCAAGAGAAAAATATATCGTTGAGTAGTAACATAGTGAGCGCAGATCTTTTTTATATATTAAAAACAACAAATCAATCTTCAATATTTTTTAAAGATCATCTTTTCCGATGCCTTCTCTTAGTTTTCAATTTTTCTTTTAATCACTTCCTTAACTCTTCATTCTCTTTTCAACATAAAAAAACACCAACGCCATTCTTTATTCTTTAAACAATTCATCGAAAAGCTTTGATCGCATTCCTCTTCGTGGCACGACCCGTTCGCCCAAAGCAAGACGGTAATTCTCACTGCTTTCACTTGCAATTAGATCACAAGTTAGAATTTTCTTTTAGTATTCTTTTTCTTATGATTTTTCATAATTTCTAGGATTTTAGTTTCAGGGATTATAAAGAAAGAGAAGGAGTGATTATACTTTGAAGGTGACAGCTTCAATAAAACAAGGTTCTTTTGTTCCCTTTCAATTATATTATCTTCTTTGTTTGCTTTCTTTTAATTCATACAATTTTCTTATTTCAAATTCATGCTTTGTTTTTATTGCATCATGAAGAACTAAATATACTTTCATGGTTTGCTAATCTCTCTACCACTACTTCTAGTTTTATGATTGCTTAAGCTGGTTGAATTCCATGCATGCTTAAAATCCTAGAACTAGATAATCTTCTTGAAAACTTATGATGATAAAAAAATAAAATTTATTTTTGATAATACTAATTAATAGTTTTTCTTATTTTATACTTAGATAGCTTTGATAACTTAATGTTAAATCTAAATGGTTTTTCTTAGGCTCTGCTTAGAAAACTTTGATAATTTAATGTTAAACTTTGGCTAGTGTGTTTCAATTAGGATTAGCTTTTCATCTTATATCTCTTACTTGAAGTAAATTTTTCTAGGAACACTTTTATGATTCAACATGAAGTTTAACCTTTATAAACTAGTAAGTTAGTGGTGGTAGATGATTAATGGACTATGATCTTTTCTCTTTATTAAAACAAACCAATCTTTTTCCCAAACAACTTATTTCTTCCAAGAACAATACTATATCAAAACGCTTCTATCGCATCTCTCCCTGAGGATCGACCCGTATAGCCATTACTATTTCAGTTAAATTACAGGAATTCAGGGTTTATTACAATCTGATAAATACTTTTCCAAACTCTGTGTTTTCCTCAATTAAATTTTGCTGCCGTTGCTGGGGAGAAAACGGTACAGCTTGTTTTTATAACTAATTAACTTTTCTTTTTCTGTGTGCAGGAGTGGAGAATAAGAAATTTTCTATAGCAATGCACAGAATATTGGCTCTAGGACTCTGCCTTCAAAGCAGAGCCACTACTCCTAAAAGGAGCCACGTAACAGCGGCAATAGCCACGCAAACGCGGCTCTTTGAAGAGATCCCCTGATAATTTTCTGCTGGGCTGTTTTAAATTGCAAAAGTTATCTTCTGTAATTGCTAATTTACCTGTTTGACTATTCTGCGCGTGGCTCTTTGAAGAGATCCCCTGATAATTTTCTGCTGGGCTGTTTCAAATTGCAAAAGTTATCTTCTGTAATTTCTAATTTACCTGTTTGGCTATTCTGCACCCTACTAATAACTTAACAATTAATTAGTTGTTTAACTTAAAAAAATATTTTAGGCTCTTGCATCTTAGGGCACGTGTCTATTTTAGTTTTACTTACATTATTGCTGAAGAGTACTGGGATCAAGGTACATTCGCATTGGATTTAGATTATAAATCACTTTTGGTTGATGTACAATTGCTTTGAGTGAATCCTTATCTATCTACTCTCACATGTGCACCTAAAATGACTTAAGGGTAAAACTCATAAAATAAGATAAGGTGGGAAAATTATTATTATTCTTTTTTGGCCCACAAACTACATCTATTGCACTCATAACCCAATCCTAACCTAAAATTTAAATAAACGTTAGCTATACGACAACTTGGACTCACTAAGAGATTCTCCTAAGGAGAAAGTTGTTAGAATTTAACTCTTGCCAAATTAATGACTAAGGTAGGGGATTGAGAGGCGAAACCTTGAAAGTTGGTGGTTAGGCTTAATTAGGCATGTCGCTTTTATGCAGATACCTCTATCAATCTTGCCACCTACCTAGCTGATTAATTCGTGATTAAATTCTGCAATATACCTCCAGTGGATAATCTACAATTAGGAGTCGTCTGGTCTAAGTCTATCTTAGAATAGGCTTAATTGATTTTTTCTTCTTTGATTGACTAGGTGACTTTAATTTTATTAATTGGACATGTAAGCTTGGCTGAGAAACCCAGCTATATCTTGGCTAATTAGAAACAGTTCACCACCCAAAGTCGATCTAGACATGAAAAAAATCAACATCCCTGTAGGATAGGTTCTATCCTATGTGGACTTCTCTACCATCTTGCATTCAGCTTCCCGAATCGATGGCGACACCTTTGAGCCTCATGGTCTAGAGTCCGAAGACCCATACTTCTTCATAAGAAAATTTGAAGAGGTGTGTCTCATGATGAGGATACTACAGTTAGGAGACGATTTTATTAGGTTATGTTTTATCCTTTTCGCCCTCAAGGACCTAGAAAAAAGTGGTATACAGTTTAGCGGTTGATTCAATTACATCATTTAATGATTTCATCAAGGCCATCTTGAAAAAATTCTACCTTATTCATAAGACTACTCTTATCTGAAAAAGCATAATGCAGTGTAAGCAGGAAACAGTCGAACTGTTTTAGAAATACTTTGAATGCTTCAAAGATCTCCTTGCCCAATGCCCCCATCACGGCCCATAAAAGTGGCATTTATGCCTAATTTTCTATGATGATTTAGATTATCAAAATTAGACTCTATTAGAAACCATGTGTCGAGAGGGATTTTTGAAAAAGGATGAACATAAAGGGTGGGTAATGTATGAAGATTTAGAGGCGAAGACCATCCAATGGAAACCAACTCCCGATAAATCTAAAAATTGTAACCCCACCTCGTCAAAGGGCGGTCTCCATTCCATAGAGAAATCCACAACGATGGAGGCAAAATTTTCTAACATTATGCGAAGATTAGATGCTTTAGAACTAAGAAGCCAGTTCCGATAAACCAAGTCAGCTCAATATAATCCACATCTGCGGGCTGCACTTACTATCAAGTTATGAACTATGTATTCTAAGAGTGTCTTATTTTCCTTGCTCATCAAGTGTTATCTGAACATATGAATACAGCCTCACAAGACTCAATAATAATCCATATTCACAAACGTACAATCCTGATTGGAGAAATCACTTGAATCTCTCATGGGGCCAAAACACCAATGATCAATCTATCCCCAACTTCTCCAACAATCTTTAACCATCTCATTATCAACAAAATTTTCTCAATCAAGTTTCACCACCTTCTTTCCAAAACTACAGATGGATACAAAATTCTTCAATATGAAAAAAAAAGATGGATACTTTCTACAAGACCCAAGAAACACTTATTCAAGCCATGACTAGGTTAGAGAATCAATTCAGTCAGCAAGCTAATCCAATTAGCGAAAGACCAAAAAGGACTCTGCCTAGTCAATCATTGCCAAATCCTAAAAACTTTAGGCATGCCAATGAGGCTCAAGATCCAAATCAGTGTAACTTCGTTCATACATTAAGGTCGGGAAAACAAGTTGATAACTAAGAATCAATGCCATCGAATCCAACACAAGCATCCATTTCTTCAAGTCCCAACCCATCCAATGCTAAACAGAAAGATAAGTCAGCCAAGTAGGTGCATAAGCATATAGCCCCATTTTTGAATAGCTTAGGAATAACAATAATGCACACATGGAGAAAATACTTGAGTTGTTTAGTCAAGTAAGGATTAATTTACCCCTTCTTGATGCAATACAACAAGTCCCTATCTATGCAAATTTTTTTATGAAGATATGCACCAAGAAGAGAAAGACTAATGTGTGTAAGAAAGTTTTTCTAGTCACTATTATTAGTGAGTTATTGTCAAATCAGATCCCTGTCAAGTACAAGGATCCTGGTTGCCCTACAATTTTTGCACACTAGGTCAAGCTGAAATTAATCGAGCACTTCTTGATTTGGGAGCAAGTATCAATTTGCTTCCCTACTTAGAATACAAATAACTTGTATTGGGAAAGCTTAGCCCTACTCAAGTTACGATCCAGTTAGCTGACCGGTCAGTTAAAGTTTCAAAGGGGGAAATAAGTGATGTCCTTATCCAAATTGGGGAATTCATCTACCCAGTCGAATTTATTGTTCTAAAAATCCAACCAATTTCTAGTCCTAACGCTCAAACTCCCATCATCTTAGGGCATCCATTCATCATGACTGCCAATACAATCATAAATTATTGGAATGGATCCATGAGATTGACCTTTGGAGACATGACTAAGGAAGTCAACGTCTTTAATCTAAGAACACCCTTGTGATATGGACGATCAACCTTTTGAGGTAAATCTCATTAAGAACTTGACAAGTGAACAAATGAGGAGGTAAGACTAGAAGCCAAATGTGATGCCGAGTTGGAATCCAAGGATTTATTCCACGATGAGATTGTCAATTCTACAATTGAGTGGGCATAGAGCCAAAGTTCATTAGATCTAGAGCCAACAAGCTTGATTCCTCCATTTCTTGAGTCATCCCCTTCCTTAGAACTGAAAGCCTTTCCCAAACATATCAAGTACACCTCCCTAAGTGAACAAGAGACTCTACCACTCATCGTGGCATTCCATCTAACTGACGGGAAAGAAGAAAATCTTATTACAATCTTTAAGAAACATGGGGAAGCTATTGGTTGAGTAATGACTGACATAAAGGGATTGAGTCTGGCTATAGTTCAATACTAAATCATCTAAATGAAGAGGCAAATTCAAAGAGGGACCCACAGCGTAGGTTAAACCCTATTATGGAAGAGGTCATTTGAGCTGAAATAGTAAAATTATTAAACAATGGAATAATTTATCCTATTTCTGATAGCCAATAGGTCAGCCCAATCCACGCGATTTCTAAGAAATTTGGTTTTACTGTGGTAGAGAATGAAAACCAAGAGTTAGTCCAAATACGACTCCCTATAAAGATTCGGGTTTGCATTGACTATCGAAATTTAAATGTTGCCACTTGCAAAGACCATTTCCCTCTTCCATTTATTAATCAAATGCTTGAACGACTAGACAACCATGATTATTACTTTTTCTTAGACGGTTACTCGGGATACAATCAAATTCTCATAGCTCCAGAGGACTAAGAGAAGACAACATTTACTTGTCGTTTGGGACTTTCGCTTACTGTCAAATGCCTTTCAGTTTATGCAATGTCCCCGATAATTCAACATTGTATGTTAAGCTTATTCTCCTAACATGGTCAAAAGGTTCTTAGAGATTTTTATGGATTAATTTCTCCATTTATGGAAACTCATTTGATCAATGTCTTTACCATCTTGAATTTGTCCTCAAATGATGCACCAAAAAGAATTTGACTTTAAACTAGAAAAAGTGTCACTTCATGATACAACATGGGATTGTATTAGGTCATCAAATTTCTAGAAAAGTACTTGAAGTGGATAAAGCAAAAATAGATGTCATAGCCAATCTCCCCATACACAATGTGTGAAAGATATCTGAACCTTTTGAGGACACGCAGAATTCTATCGTAGGTTTATTAAGGACTTTAGCAAGATGTCTATACCCTTAACTAACTTTTTAGTTAAGGATATGCCCTTCATATTTTATGATGGACGTCTTACTACTTGGTAGAAGCTCAAAATGAAACTTATCTCTACACTCATAATTTCTGCATTGGATTGGTCCAAACCTTTTGAGTCATGTGCGATGCTCCCAATTTTGCAATAGGCGCTGTCTTAGGATAGCGTATCGATAACAAGCAGCACGTGATCACTATTCAAGTAGGACTCTTAATAATGCCCAATTAAACTATATTACAACTGAGAAGAAATTCTTGACAGTAGTATTTGCATTGAAAAAATTTCATCCATAGCTACTTAGAATCAAAACTACCATATTCACTAACCATTCTGCACTTTGATACCTAATGCTTAAGAAGGATGCGAAGGCCTGACTTATTCATTTGATTCTCCTTCACGAGTTTGATCTCGAAATCTAAGATAAAAAGGGTGTCGAAATCATCATCGCCAATCACTTTTACGCGTTCCAAATGCACCTTCCAACAAGTTCCCAATCAATAACGATTTCCCCAATGAACAACTCTTAGCAACTTTTAGGGAACTATGGCTTGCTGGCATAATCATTTACTTAGTAACAAATCAAACCCTATCTCACTGGTCATAATAAGATGTATATCAGTTTTTGTCTCAAGTTCGATATATTTTCAGGAGGAACTGTATCTCTTCAAATATTGTTCCTACTAAATTATTAGAAGATGTAATCCTGATGAGAAAGTTATGAGTGTTTCATCCTTTTATCACGAGCTTGCATGCGGTGGATATTTTGGTCCCCATAAAACTGCCGAAAAAGTGCTTCAGAGTGAGTTTTGTTGGCCCACTTTGTTTAAAGTTGCCTTCGACTTTTGCAAGAGGTGCCCAAGGTGTCAAATAATAGGTAGGATTTCGAAACTTAATATGATGCCCCTCAACCTAATTCTAGAAGTAGAATTATTTGACATTTGGGGCATCGACTTTATGGGTCTTTTTCCTAATTCCTTTGGACACCAATACCTCTTGGTGGTTGTGGACTATGTATCTAAGTGGTAGAGGCCATTCCTTGACAAATGACAACAAAGTTATTGTCAAGTTCTTGAAAGAAAATATTTTTTCTCGCTTCGGAACGAGCCATAATCAGCGATAATGATACTTAATTCTGCAATAAAACTTTTGAAACTCTTATGCGAAAATATGCCTTCATATACAAATTGTCCATACCCTACCATCCTCAAACAGGTGGGCAGATGGAGATTTCTAATTGATAAATCAAACTTATTTTGGAGAAAATCATTAGTCAAAACTGGAGAGACTGGTCCACTAAGCTCGTAGATGCACTATGGGCCTATCGGATCGCTTTCAAAACAATTTTAGGTATGTCTCTGTATAGATTAGTTTTTGATAAGGCCTGCCACCTACCCGTTGAGCTTGAACACCAGGCCTTATGGGCTATCAAGCAATTGAATTTTGACCTAGACAAGACCGATGGGCTTCGAAAATTACAAATTTCTGAACTTAAGGAGTTGAAAAATGAGACATATGAAAATACGAAGATTATGAAGAATAGTGTTAAGGTTTTTCATGATAAATTTATCACGAAAAAATTTTTTGTTCACAGACAAAAAGTCTTACTTTATAGTTCTAAGCTTCAACTTTTTCCAAGCAAGTTGAAATCACGATAGAAAGGGCCATTCATCATTAGGACTGTGTTTTCACATGGAGTAGTAGAGATATGTGACACTAAGAATGGTAATGAATTCAAAATTAATGGTCAACATTTAAAACAATGCTTGGATCAGTATTGGAAGCAGAAACAGCCATGGGTCTCTTTGACCTAATGTATCGATAACATTACCTCTTTTGCATTTCATATAATGCATAGATACATACATTCATACATTAGGGACATTACATAAGATAGGTGTGGGGGAGGGGCACTAATGTTTAGCACCTAACGCTTAACAATTTTTTTCATAGTAACATTTAATTAATTACTAACATTTAACATTAAAAAAATTGTTTTGCAAAAAGTATAACTTGTTTTTAAAGAAGTAATAATCCAACAAAGTTTGAAATTTTGATGGTAAGATCAATTTGAAAGAATCTATAATTTTTGACATAGAATTAAAAAAAATTAAAAATAAACACCATCTAGAATTTGTTGACAAGATTATGCATCTTATATACACATACACATAAGTTTTATGCTTGGATGATGATGATAGCTTAGCCTGCTTTGAATATATATATAAAATAAATTATAAATATATATATATATATATATATATATATATATGAAAAATAAATAAATCTAATTATTGATAAGCTTGGTTCTTGGCCTAAGAAAGCCTTGGTATTTACACGAAAGGTAATTAGTTAAGTTTCAAAAAATATATATATACAAATATAATATATATTAGCACATCTAATAATCAGTTAGTTAGATATTAGGGCCTCAAGAAGCCTTGATATCTACACAAAAGAAAATTAGATGAGTTATACATATTACAAAAAAGTGCTTAAAGGGCAAAGAAGTGGTAATACTTTGAACTTCTTTCAAGAAAATATCTTATATATATTTAAAAAAGGTGAAATAGACTCAAATATTTCCAAGCTAAAACTAGTTTCACTTACGCAAAGATGCATAGGATTGAAAGACTTAGGAAGGATTGGTGTAAAAGTAATGAATTTAAATCTCTAAGGAAAAATGATTAGATTTCTCGATTTTATGATTGAACTTGATTATGCTTAAACTTATTGGAAACTTATGAATTTAATTGCTAGTAACTACTTGTTATGAAATAGAAAAAAATAGTAACATTTCTTTTATCCTTAATTTTTATTATCCTTTTTATCTTAGTCTTTCTTTATCTATCGTTTCTTTCACCGAATTTTGTAGGTGCAATTCACTGAAAATCCTCACGAGACAAACTCATCCTTTTAGGATAACCTAGAGGTTTAACAGCTTGTTGCACGTGCTAAGTGTAATTGTGATTCCTACAAAAGTGAATGATTGGTCACTAATATTGCACATTTAATATCATATTCTCCTACTTATTATAGAATAAACTCTGCATTTTTCTAATTAAATGTTTAATTTATTTGCAGGGCCATTCCTAAAGGAGAGTGAAGAGAAATGAGCACAAAAGCCCACAAAATCCTGACTTAATTCAGAATAAATTCGAAATTAAGGAATCAGGGCTAAATCTTGGAGAGGTTCAAAATCGGTTGAGAAGAATCCTCCCTGAATCGATTAGTTAAAGCCAAGAATCAAAGGCCATTTCGTCAAAATCCCAGACTTAAACGAGAAATCCAACTGAAGATAAAGCCAGAACGCGGAACCGGGAGCTCCACCAACAGGGTGTGGCCACCTAGCCACACCCTGACCGCGGAAACGCGGCCAAAGCCGTATTTTTGCGGCTCTGTTGGAGAGTTAGGGGGAGCGTTTGCTCCCCCTATCTTCATAGGATTCTGTAGGTGGGGTTTTGCCTATAAATACTGGGATTTTCAGAGCCTCTAGGGAACGACCAAGCAGAGAATAGAACTTAGGATAATTTGTAGTTTGTAACTTAGGTTTTTAGTTTTCTTTTATGTAATTTTTACTTTTCTTTATGTAACTGAGAAAAGATACAAGTTTCATGGAGGAAGGAGATCAAGCTTGTACTGAGGGTGACACCGGTGTAAGTAAGTCTTTTCTTTCATTGTTATTTGAATTGAATCAAAGTTTCTTTTTCTTTCTTTACTCTTGTTTTCTTTTACTCTCCTCTGATGTGTTGCAATCTAAGAGAATCCGATAGCCTCGAGACTGCTTAGCCGTTGTAAGTGCCCTTGATGCCTATGGTGATGAACAACCCTTCTCTTGCTAGTATAGTTTCCCCTTTTATTCGTAGTATAGATCGAGAATGGGGAAGATCCTATACGCCATGCTTGATTGCCTTCAAAGACAAGGTAAGTCATCGCAACGGATCCAAGGTATATGAGCACTGAAGAGGTAAGTAATTTTTAGGTTTTACTTTCTTTTCTTTTATTTTTAGTGTAAATTACCAACACTACAATCTTCCAAATATTCTCACTCTTTTTCAATTTCTTTCTAACTTAACTTTAACTCAATTTTTCCTTTTTTTTTTAAAGAACTAAAGAAGAACTTTAACCAAACTTTGTATCTTAAAAGAGGACTTACTAAAAAGCTTCCATCGCTAGTCCCTCCTTGTGGATGACGACCCGCATAGCCACTTGCTATTGCAGTAGAATTAAGCACTTGCACTTTTTATTTTAAAGTTCTGAAATACTGTATTCTTGTGCAGGTTCAAGCTCAATCAAATTTTTGACGCTGTTGCCGGGGAGGTAACGATTTTTATTGAATTTTTTAGAACTAAAACGAATTTTTCTTCACTGTTGCAGGTTATAGGGCAGGAAAAGCAGGAAAAAAAGATTGCAGTAACATATAAGTGGTCTTGGGCCTCTGTTCCAGAAAACAGAGACCAAGTACCCTCTGAATTGTCGCGTTTGCTCGGCTCTAGCCGTGTTTCCGCGGCAAGGAAGAGTTCACTACTGACTGGCTTTTTGCATGGCTGCTTGCTTTGCAAAATTAGAGTTTATGCAAACTTTATTTCTTGTATGACATCACCATGAGCCTGCTAATAAACCAACAGTAAAATACTTGTTGAAAAGTTTGAAAAATTGATTAGACGTTTGCATTTTAGGCACGCGTCTTTTCAATTCATTTACTTTACTGTTGAAGAGTGCTGGAGCAAGGTACGTTCGCATTGCATTTAGAATAGGACTCATCTCTTGGTTGACTTACATCGCTTTGAGTGAATCTTGTTTGCATATCTTGTACACTTGTACAAACTGATTTTAAGGGCAGCACCCCATAACAAGATAAGGTGGGATTTAATCACCCTTCCTTAACCCAAAAATCAGATTCCAAGCACTCACTAACCCGAGCCTAACTAAAATGAGTAGACGTTGGCCCTAGAGACATCTCAGACTCAATTAGGAGATTATCCTAAGGGGAAAGGTGTTAGAATTTGACTCCTGCCAAATCAGTGTCTAGGAAAGGGATTAAGGGCCGAAAGCCCGAAGGTTGGTGGTTATTTAATTAAGAAACGTCTTTGACGAAAAATCTCCCACCAATCTTGCCCTGACCTGGCTGATTAGCTTGTGGTCAAAGTCTACATTATACCTCCTGTGGACAGTCTAACCAGTTAGGAGTCGTCTAGGTCATAGGTCTCCCTAACTTAGTTTAAGACTTTTTTTTTCTTTGTGTGCTTATTTGTTTGTTATTCTTTGTTTGTATTTTATTGTGTGATATGGCTTATAATAACAATTTTTTCAATTTTAATAGTAATCCATATTACACACCGACCTCTTTTTCGGATATTACCAACCCGGCATATCATAACTTTAACCAACCTAGTGTGCCGGATTGGTCTTATCCGAATCAATATAACCCATGCCCCCAATCTTATAACCATAATTTCCAGAATAATTTCAACTCTTCACAGAGTCAGTGGGGATTCACCTCCCCCGAGTCTAATTTTCAGCCAACTTGTCCTCCTTATCCACCTAGTCCACAATATTTCCAAGATTCATACTCAGTTCCACCAGTCCAAAATAGAAAATCATCAATTTTAGAAATAAGTATGCGTGAGTCCAAACAACAATCACAAAATCTGATGGACTCATAATTTCACCACCAATTCCAAGACAGCACTTCATCTTTTCAACAAAATGATGAACCAATCAACTATGAAAAGATGCTTGAAGCCATGACTCAGGCTCAAAACGCTCGTAATCGTGACATAGATATGATGGTCCAATCTCGACGTTCCCACCGTTTGACCAGTTCTGATGTCACTAACCATTCTGTTAGAGCCGAAGAGTCATGTTGTTTTTGACATCAAGGTTCCATTTCAGAACAATCATTTGAACTTGCCCAAACTCCAAATTTTGAAAATGATATTGACAGTTTGGCAAGTTATTCCTTTCCTGAAATAGAACTTGAGAATGAATATGATCATGAACCTCAACTTAGTGATTCAATTCTACTTCCTGATTCAATTATGACTCTGGTATCTTCACCTGATTTCAACCTCTTTCCCGAGTCAACATTGGATCCTGTGCCAATTCATTATGAAATTGAATCACCCATCTTTGATGATCATATTGAACTTGACCAATTTTACACTTTTGAAAGTCCTATTGATAAATTGGTAAGTTCTCATTTTTATGACATTGAACTCAAAGAGAAATATGACCGAGATTCTCAAATCTGTGATCCAGTTCAAATCACCGAATCAATATTGACTCCTGTTTTGTTACTGGACTTGAGTAATATTTTAGAATCAGTTTTGATTCTCACACATATCATTCTTGAATTTGAATCACTAATATTAAGTCACATTCCATTGTTGGAAAATAAATGTGGGCTTGAGTTTCAACTTCTTGACTTGGACCCACTTCCTGAACCAATTTTGACTCCTGAACTTTTACTTGACTTAAGTCGCCTTCCTGAGTCGGTATTAGTTCTTGTACTTCCTGAGTCCAAGTCAATTATTCTATCTTTTCACAATCCATTTTGGGACAAGGCGGTTGACAAATTTGACTCCGAAATTAATTATGAAATTTGAAAATTAGATGGGGTCAAATATTTAATAAAATTCATTCATGTATACATCATTTTAATGGGTTATATTAGAGAGATTTCTGGTAGGTTCCTCCGAACTCCACGAAAGTCGATTGGGCCGCATTTCGTGGACCAATCAGACCACTACCGGAACCACCACCTGAAGGTAACATTTTCCTTCCCTTTCTTCTTTTTCATGCATCTATGCATTAATTCATACATTGAGGACAATGCATGAGATAGGTGTGGGGGAGGGTTCTAACATAACTTAGGTTTTCCTTTTTATAAAAAAAATTTTCTTTACTTTTAAAAACTTTTTGAAAATAGAAACAATATTTTGCCTTTTTGTTAGAAATTAAGTCAATTTTAAGGAATAGGAAAATCAAAATTAAGATTTCTTAAATTTGGTCAAAATAAGATTATTTGTTTGATTTTTAGGGTTAGGAAGATAATTTGTCAAAGTAATTTAGTCTTGATCTTTACCTTAATGAAATATGCACACTTCATACACTTACACACTTAGGGTTCAAAAACAAAGATTCTTATGCCTTAAAAAAAATATTATGAAAAAGAAAAAAAAAATATATATATATATAAACAAATCTAATTATTAATTAGCTAGGTGCTTTGACCTAAGCAAGCCTTATTATTGAAGCGAAAGATGATTAGATAAGTTTGAGAAAAAAATATGAAAATCCTCTGATTAAGCTGGGTATTTGTGCCTAATAAAGCATAAGTATTCACGCCTAAAAGGGGTCATATAATAAAATCCTTAGTTTTGTGGCCTTGTTTGCTCGAGTCCTTGGGGTGTTTTCTCGCCCAGTGCCCTAAGACCGTTTGGTTTGGGAGTCATCGGTTAAAGGCTCGTTACATGGGAAGATTAGAAAGCCTAATAGAACTAAGGAATAATACCACAATATATATATATATATATATATATATATATATATATATATATATATATATATATATATATATATATATATATATATAAGGCATAAGAGTTAGAGTAAATGAACCCTTAATCAAAATTTTCACGGTCACAAGGTGCATATAACTTAGGGTAAAGTAATAGACTAAATGAGAAGTACAATTTGACTCCTTATTTTGATTGATAACAAATTTTTGAATAGAGACTATGTTTAAGAATGAAAAATTCAGTTTTCCTATAACTTATAGATTACTTAAATCTTACAATTATATTTCAAATATTTTTCTCTTTCAAAATGCCTTTCAAAAATACTAACTCTTTGTTTCTCTTTCTTTATGGATTTTGTGGGTATAATCCACTGAAAACCCTCACGAGACAAAGCTCGTCCTCTAGGGGAAACCTAGAGGTTTAACGGCTTGTTGCACATACTAAGTGAAATCGCGTGACCTGCGAAAGTGGTCTAATAATCCTTAGTATAGTTTAGTTGTTTTGCTCGAGGACGAGCAAAAGATAGGTATGGGGGTGTGATTCCTAAAGGAGAGTGAAGAGAAATGAGCCCAAAAGCCCACCAAATCCTAACTTAATTCAGAATAAATTTGAAATTAAGGAATCAGGGCTAAATCTTGGCATATCAGAGAGGTTGAAAACCGGTTAAGAAGAATCCTCCCTAAATCGATCGGTTAAAGCCAAGAATCAAAGGCCATTTCGTCAAAATCCCGAACTTAAATGAGAAATCCAACTGAAGATAAAGCCATAACGCGGAACCGGCGAGCTCCACCAATAGGGTGTGGCCACCTGGCCACACGCTGGCCACGAAAACGCGGCCAAAGCCGCGTTTTCACAGCTCTATTGGAGAGTTAGGGGGAGCGTTTGCTCCCGCTATCTTCATAGGATCCTGTAGGTGGGGTTTTGCCTATAAATACTGGGATTTTCAGAGCCTCCAGGGAACGACCAAGCAGAGAATAGAACTTAGGATAATTTGTAGTTTGTAACTTAGGTTTTTAGTTTTCTTTTATGTAATTTTTACTTTTCTTAATGTAACTGAGAAGAGATACAAGTTTCATGGAGGAAGGAGATCAAGCTTGTACTGTGATAGGTAGTAAAAAATGCATATTTATCACTACATTCACTATCATATTTCCTATTTATACCTATAATTATGCACTATTACTAATGTTTTATTATTTAATATGTGCAGGCCTTGAGTAATCATTTAAATAAAAGAATAAAGCCTAAATAAAGCCCAGAAGCCCAAGAAAGCCCATGTGCAAGCCCATGTGCAAAAGTTTAGTAATTTAGAAGTTTCATATTATCTAACCTAATCTAAACTTAGATTTTTAAACTCTTTATTAAAATTTAAGTGAGGAAAAGGAAGGATAAGAAAGAACTCCTAATTGCTAAAAGAAGAGGAAAGGGATGGACTTCTACTCAACCCTAATTGCTTGCAGGACAAGGCTATAGATAAAGGGAGAAGAGTACAAAGATAACAAAATCATTTTAAAAGATTTGAATTTAGGGTAACTTGCTTCCCAAGTTAATCCCAATTTTCAAAATAAAGAGTCAGTATGCAGAATCTAAAAGGATATACCCAGATGGACGGATCAGAGGAGGCCACGCGAGAAAACGCGTGACTAGAAGCCACACTATGGCCATGGAAACGCGGCCATAGCCGCGTTTCCGCGGCTCTATGGATGAGGTTAGGTACCAGATTTCGTGGGAGAGTTTTATCGGGACTCTACTTCTTCCATCTCCTATAAATACCCCTGCAGAGCAACAGAGAGGGGCATCCAGAAACGAGCAAGTAGGGATTAGAACTTAGGCTAATTTGTAACTTAGGTTTTTTTATTTTCTTTTATGTAATTTGTAATTTACTTTATGCAACTGAGAGGAGAGGATACTTTTATGGAGGAAGGAGAGCAAACTTGTACTGTAGGTTACACCAGTGTAAGTGATCTTTTCTTCCATTGTTAATTGAATCAAATCGAAGTTTCTTCTCTTTTCTATTCTTGTTTTGTTTTTGTTTCCCTCTTTTGTGTTTGTGGATCCAAATGAAACCAATAGCCTCGAAGTTACCTTGTCTTTGCAAGTGTCGTTGATGGCTTATGAAGATGAACATTTATTTCTATGGTAGTATAGCTCGCCCTTTTATTTCATAGTGTAAATCGGGAATAGGGAAGATCTCATCTGTCATGCTTCGCTCGCCTTCAAGTAAAGGTACATCGTCGATACGAGTCAAAGGTAAACAGACGCCGAAGAAGTAAGTATGTTTTTAGTTTTTAGTTTTCTTTCTTTTAATTTTAGTATAAATTACCAACTCTAGAATATTACCAATCTCTTTCACTCTTTTTCATTGTAAATATCATTGTAAATATCATTGTAAAGAGAACTTACTAAACAAGCTTTCATCGCTAGTCCCTCCCTGCGGATCACGACCCGCATAGCCACTTGTTATAGCGGTAGAATTGAGCATCCTGCACTACTGTTTTAAAAATTCTGAAATTCTGTATTTTTGTGCAGGTAAAATCTCAATCAAATTTTGGCGCCGTTATCGGAGTGGGACGGTAAGTTATTCTCTAAAAAAAACTAATTATTGATTTATTTATTATTTTTATTTGTAGGATCAGAGAACAGGAAATATAACTGCAGCAAAGGACATATAGCAACTCTGTGCCTCTGCCCTACAAGGCAGAGCAGCAGAGCCTACTACAGAGCCGAGCAAACGCGGCCATAGCCGCGTTTCTACGGCCTGAGTAGTGAACTACTCACTGATTTTTCTGCAGGATGCTGGAAATTTAAAGCTATACTTGTTGTTCTGTTAATTTTTCTCTGTAATCACCCTGCACACTGCTAATTAATTAACAGTAACATATTTGTTGAAAAATAAAAAAAATTAGACTCTTTCATCATAGGCACGTGTCTATTTAATTTTTTTTAATTCTGTTGAAGAGTGCTGGCGACAAGGTACATTTGCATTGCATATAGATTAGGAAACACTCTTGGCTGATTTACTGCTTTTTAAGTGATTACTTATCTACTGCTTTACACGTACACATAAAAATTTTAAGGGAAAAACCTATTAACAAGATAAGGTGGGGATTTCATCACCCTTCCTTGGCCCACAAATCATCTCCGTTACACTCACAACCCTAACCCTAACTAAAAAATGAGTAGACGTTGGTCCTAGGGACATCTCGGACTCAATGAGGAGATTATCCTAAGGGAAAAAGGTGTTGGAAGTTGACTCCTGCCAAATCAGTGTCTAGGAAGGGGATTAAGGGCCGAAAGCCCGAAGATTGGTGGTTATTTAATTAAGGAACGTCTTGGACGGAAAACCTCCCACCAATCTTGTCCTGACCTGGCGATTAGCTTGTGGTCAAAGTCTGCATTATACCTCCCGTGGACAGTCTAACTAGTTAGGAGTCGTCTAGGTCATAGGTCTACCCTAACTTAGTTTAGAATTTTTTTTCTTTTGTTTGCTTTTTTGTTTCTTTGTTTGTGTTTTATTGTTTGATTATGGCTCATAACAACATTTTTTTAATTTTAATGGTAATCCATATTACACACCAACCTCTTTTTCGGATATTACCAACCCGGCATATCATAACTCTAACCAACCTAGTGTGCCGGAGTGGTCTTATCCGAATGAATATAACCCATGCCCCCCATCGTATGACTATAATTTCCACAATAATTTCAACTCTTCACAGAGTCTATGGGGATTCGCCTCCGCCGAGTCCAATTTTCAACCAACTTGTCCTCCTTATCCACCTGGTCCATAATATTTCCAAGATTCATACTCGGTTCCACCTATTCAAAATAGAAAACCATCAATTTTGGAAATGATGGAAATGAGTATGCATGAGTCCAAGCAACAATCACCATCAATCTTGGACATGATGATGCGTGAGTCCAAGCACCAATCACAGAATCTGACCGACTCACAATTTCATCACGATTGTCACAACAACACTTCATCTTTTCAAGTCCAATCACAACAAAATGATGCACCAATCGACTATGAAAAGATGCTTGAAGCCATGACTCAGGCTAAAATCGATCGTGATCATGAAATAGATATGATGATTCAAACTTTACGTTCTCACCGTTCGGCCATTTCTGATAACCATTCTATTAGAGCTGAAGAGTCACGTTGCTTTGGAAAACAAGATTCTATTTCAGTACAATCATTTAAACTTGCCCAAACTCCAATTTTTGAAAATGACATTGATAGTTTGGTTATTCATTTCCTGAAATAGAACTTGAGAATGATCCTGACCCTCAACTTGGTTATTCAATTCTACTTCCTGATCCAATAATGACTCCGGTGTCTTCACCTGATTTCGATTTTCTCGAGTCAACATTGGATCCTGAGCCAATTCATTATGAAATTGAATCGCCAATCTTTTATGATCATCATATTGAACTTGACCAATTTCATACTTTTGAAAATCCCATTGACAAATTGGCCAGTTCTCATTTTCATGATATTGAACTTAATGAGATATGTGACCTAGATTCTCAAATTTGTGATCCAGTTCAAATTCCCGAATCAATATTGACTCCTGTTTTGTTACCCGATTTGAGTAATATTTTAGAGACAATTTTGGTTCCCACACCTGTCATTCTTGAACTTGAATCACCAAAATTAAGTCACATTCCATTGTGGAAAATTAAATGTGGACTAGAGTTTCAACTTCTTGATTTGGACCCACTTCTTGAACCAAGCTCGACTCCTGAAGCTTTACTTGACTTAAGTCACTTTCCTGAGTCGATATTAGTTCCCATACTTCCTCAGTCCAAGTCAATCATTCTATCTTTTCACACTCCATTTTAAGACAAGGCGGTTGACAAAATTGGCTCCGAAATTTATTATGAAATTTGGAAATTAGACGGGGTGGAATTTTAATAAAAAAATGTTCATACATACATTATTTTAGTGGGTTATACAAGAGAGATTTCTGGTAGGGTCCTCCGAACTCCACAAAAATTCGATTGGGCCGCATTTCGTGGACCAATTAGACCACCACCGGAACCACCACCTTGAGGTAACATCTGCCTTCCCTTTCTTCTTTTTCATGCATATATGCATTCATTCATACATTGTGGACAATGCATGAGATAAGTGTGGGGGAGGATTTACTAACATACTAACATAGGTAGATACTAACTAAAAAATTTTATAAAAAAAAAACTTTTTGAAAAAGGGACAATATTTTGACTTATCTTTTGAAAGAAATCTAAGTTAGTCTTAAGAATTAGGAAAATCATTATTAGGATTTCTAAAAACTTGGTCAAAATAAATAAATTGTTGAATTTTTAGGTATAGGAGGAAAAATTGAATAAGTAATTAGTCTTGATTTTTACCTTAATGAAATGTGCATACCTAATACACTTACTCATCTAGGATTCTAAGACAAAGACTCTTGTGCCTCGTAAAAAAAAAATAATAATTAAAAAAAACAAAGAAATTCACTAATTAAGCTGGATACACGTGCCTCAAGAAGCATCAGTATTCACGCCTAAAGGTGATTTTATAAATAAAGTTCTTAGTTTTGTGGCCTAGTTCACTCGAATCCTTAAGTCCGCGGGGTGTTTTCCCACCCGGTGCCCTAAAACCGACCGGTTGGGAGCCACCGACTTTAAGTTCGCTGCATGGGTGGATTAGAAAGCTTAAGAAAGCTAAGAAATATTACTTATATATGTGTACTAACACATCTAATAGTCAATTAGTTAGGTATGAGGGCCTCCAGAAGCCTTCATGCTTACACGAAAGAAAATTAGATGAGTTATACATATTAAAAAAAAGAAGAGAAAATAATAAAAAAAGGGGCATGAGAGTCCAAGTTAAAGAATTCCTAGCAAAGATTCACAAGGATGCATATGACTTAGGGTAACGAAAAAGACTATACAAAAATTCAATTTGATCCTTACCTAAAATGGATAACAATTTACTATATAAAGACTAAGTTTAAGAATGAATAAAAATGATAATCCTAAAACTTATAGATTACTTAGTCTCTTCAAACATATTTTAAATATTTTCCTTTTTATGGATTTTGTGGGTGTAATCTGCTGAAAACCCTCACGAGACAACACTCGTGCTCTAGGGTAACCTAGAGGTTTAACGGCTTGTTGCACATGCTAAGTGCAATCGTGATGCCTACGAAAGTGAGTTAGGATAGATTAGTTTTTCTTTTCTTATTCTTTTACTCGAGGATGAGCAAAAAGATAAGTGGGGGTATGATAGGTAGTAAAAAATGCATATTTATCACTACATTCACTATCATATTTCCTATTTATTCCTATAAATATGCACTATTACTAATGTTTTATTATTTAATATGTGCAGGCCTAGAGTAATCATTTAAATAAAAGAATAAAGCCTAAATAAATCCCAGAAGCCCAAGAAAGCCCATGTGCAAGCCCATGTGCAAAAGTTTAGTAATTTAGAAGTTTCATAATATCTAACCTAATCTAAACTTAGATTTTTAAACTCTTTATTTAAAATCTAAGTGAGGAAAAGGAAGGATAAGAAAGAACTCCTAATTGCTAAAAGAAGAGGAAAGGGATGGACTTCTACTCAACCCTAATTGCTTGCAGGACAAGGCTATAGATAAAGGGAGAAGAGTGCAAAGATAACAAAATCGTTTTAAAAGATTTGGATTTAGGGTAACTTGCTTCCCAAGTTATCCCGAATTTTCAAAATAAAGAGTCGGTATGCAGAATCTAAAAGGATATACCCAGATGGACGGATCAGAGGAGGCCATGCGAGAAAACGCGTGGCCAGAAGCCACACTATGGCCGCGTTTTCGCGGCCCTATGGATGAGGTTAGGTACCAGATTTCGTGGGAGAGTTGTACCGGACTCTACTTCTTCCATCTCTTATAAATACCCCTGCAGAGCAACAGAGAGGGGGCATCCAGAAACGAGCAAGTAGAGATTAGAACTTAGGCTAATTTGTAACTTAAGGTTTTTTTTATTTTCTTTTATGTAATTTGTAATTTACTTTATGCAACTGAGAGGAGAGGATAATTTCATAGAGGAAGGAGAGCAAACTTGTACTGTAGGTGACACCGGTGTAAGTGATCTTTTCTTCCATTATTAATTGAATCAAATCGAAGTTTTCTTCTCTTTTCTATTCTTGTTTTGTTTTTGTTTCCCTCTTTGTGTTTGTGGATCCAAATGAAACCGATAGCCTCGAAGTTACCTTGTCTTTGCAAGTGTCGTTGATGGCTTATGAAGATGAACATCTATTTCTATGGTAGTATAGCTCGCCCTTTTATTTCATAGTGTAAATCGGGAATAGGGAAGATCTCATCTGCCATGCTTCGCTCGCCTTCAAGTAAAGGTACATCGTCGATACGGGTCAAAGGTAAGCAGACGCCGAAAAAGTAAGTATGTTTTTAGTTTTTAGTTTTCTTTCTGTTAATTTTAGTATAAATTACCAACTCCACAATATTACCAATCTCTTTCACTCTTTTTCATTGTAAATATCATTGTAAATATCATTATAAAGAGAACTTACTAAACAAGCTTCCATCGCTAGTCCCTCCCTGTAGATCATGACCCGCATAGCCACTTGCTATAGCGGTAGAATTGAGCATCCTGCACTACTGTTTTAAAAATTCTGAAATTCTGTATTTTGTGCAGGTAAAATCTCAATCATACTGAGGGTGACACCGGTGTTAGTAAGTCTTTTCTTTTATTGTTATTTGAATTGAATCAAAGTTTCTTTTTCTTTTTTACTCTTATTTTCTTTTACTCTCCTCTGATGTGTTACAATCCAAGAGAATCCGATAGCCTTGAGACTGCTTAGCCGTTGTAAGTGCCTTGATGGCTTATGGTGATGAACAACCCTTCTCTTGCTAGTATAGTTTGCCCTTTTATTCGTTGTGTAGATCGAGAATGGGGAAGATCCTATACGCCATGCTTGATTGCCTTCAAAGACAAGGTAAGTCGTCGCAACGGATCCAAGGTATATGAGTACTGAAGAGGTAAGTAATTTTTAGGTTTTACTTTCTTTTCTTTTATTTTTAGTGTAAATTACCAACACTACAATCTTCCAAATATTCTCACTATTTTTCAATTTCTTCATACATATCCACTTTCATTTTTCCATCTTCTTATTCTACCCCTTTCTTTCTAACTCAACTTTAACTCAATTTTTCCTTTTTCTTTTAAAGAACTAAAGAAGAACTTTAACCAAACTTTGTATCTTAAAAGAAGACTTACTAAAAAGCTTTCATCGCTAGTCCCTCCTTGTGGATCACGACCCGCATAGCCACTTGCTATTGCGGTAGAATTGAGCACTTGTACTCTTTATTTTAAAGTTCTGAAATACTGTATTCTTGTGCAGGTTTAAGCTCAGTCAGTGAATTAGTTAGGATAATTAGATTAGTTTTTTTAGTTTTGCTCGAGGATGATCAAAATATTGTGTGGAGGTGTAATTACATTTCATATTTGCATTATTATCATCACATTTGCACATTTACCCTTTGATTATTTTTATTTAATTTTGCTATTTAACTCTCTTTTATTTATGGTGTGTAGTTAATTAAAATAGGAAGCAAAAGATGAAGAAAGCTTTTAATTATCCTATTTTCATTCAAATTTCAATTTAAACCAAGTTGAAATCAAGAGGAGACAAGGATTCAAAGATAATTTCTATCCTAATTCAGAGATAAAGAAGAAATATCAAATTAAATCAGGTTGTTTAAGCTCCAAGTCAAAGATAAATGAGGAGAATTTAACTTTAAACTCGGATTAGAAGATAACTTGCTTCCCAAGTTATCAAGAAAGGATAAAATTTTAAAATCTTCAGTTTAAATGAGAATTCTGAGGTTAAATATTTAGGTGAACGGACGAGACGAAGACAGAGCCATTGACTCCCCACTTTTGCCGTGGCAATGAGGCAAAAGCCGCGTTTACGTGACTTTCTGTTGGCGGTTAGTGTGGTGGTTGGGTGTATGTGTTCGACTGGGACCCTATATAAATATAGAGGTAAAGCTAAAGACAAGAGGCATCTCAGAGATCACAAGTTAGGATTTTCTTTAGTATTCTTTTCTTCAAATTTTCATTATTTCTAAGATTTTAGTTTGAGGGAATTATAAAGAGAAGGAGTGATTGTACTTTGACGGTGACAACTTCAAGAAAACATGGTTCTTTTATTTTCTTTCAATTCTATTGTCTTCTTTACTTGCTTTCTTTTAATTCTTGCAATTTTCTTATTTCAAATCCATGCTTCTGTTTTCTCCATCATGAAGAACTAAATACACTTTCATGATTTGCTAATCTCTCCACCACTATTTCTAATTCTATGATTGCTTAAACTGTTCAATTCATGCATGCTTAAAACCCTAGAACTAGGTAATCTTCTTGAAGACTTATGTTGATAAAAAAAATAAACTTTATTCTTGATAATACTAATTAATAGTTTTATTAATTTTATGCTTAGATAGCCTGGATAGCTTAATATTAAATCTAAACAGTTTTTCTTAGGTTATGCTTAGAAAGTTTTGATAATTTAATGTTGAATTTTGGCCAGTGTATTTCAATTAGGGTTAGCTTTCATCTGATATCTCTGACTTGAAATAGATTTTTGTAGGAACACTTTTATGATTCAACAAGAAGTTTTATCTTCATAAACTAGTAAGTTGGCTATGATCTTTTGTCTTTATTAAAACAAACCAATCTTTTTTCTCAAACAACTTATTTCTTCCAAGAATAATATCATATCGAAACGCTTCTATCGCATCTCTCCCAGAGGATTGACCCGTATAGCTAATGCTACTACGGTTAAATTGCAGGAATTCAGAGTTCATTACAATCAGATAAACACTTCCTAAACTCTGGGTTTTTCTCATTCATAAAGCTTTTGGAGACAAGATTAGTAATAACCAAAGATCTATGTTAGGCAACTATCAATCAAGATGGTAGCATGGTTAGTGGAGTACTTAGTAGTTAGGAACTATGAGATTTCTTCCTCTTCCACTTTGTTTTAAAAATCAATTTCCAAATCACTTCACTATTTTCTCTTTTATATTTTCATCGCCTTCTCCTTCTTCTTGTTTACTTTCTTCCTTTTTTTTGAGTCTTTGAAATCTAGAAGAACTCGTTAACACTAACGTGACACACCGTTAATACTTTTTTCGCCTTTACTCCCTATGGATTTGACTCTTATAGCCTCTATACTATAACGGAAGTACGAGAAAGCCAAAACACCATAGCACTTTCACTGATTTCAAAACATACATATTTTGGTGCACCGTTGTTCTCCAATCACAGTTCAAGCAGCCAAAGGAGACATAAAGTGAGTTACAAGTATCCACACCTCCAAGCCAACCTTTTGTTTGAATCTGATGGTTACATCTCGGAAACAGATCAACCATATTGGCAGTTAGATGGACGCCATAGGATAAAGACAAATACGAGCTCTACCAATTCAAATAAGAATGTTTAGCTCCAACCGTCTCCAAGATAAGCAGTTGAGATAGGATAGATGTTCAAATAGATGAAAACTCTGGAATCTTATCCAATAGATACCTGTATAAATAGTAAACTCCCTTTAATGAGAGGCGGGATGGTCAATCAATCCAAGAAACCCTAGCGTGAGAAAGGCTGTCACCATTGTAATTTTCTATGAATTATAGTGCAATCCTCTCCCTCTCTTGTACCATGAATTTTTTTCTTTTCGGATTTTCAATAAATATGTGTGTTTGCTCTGGTTTGATGTGAACAGTTCATCTATAATCCACACAATTTGGTGCGTGGATAACTCCCTCGAGAATTACCCACAACAACTGCTGAGGACCCAAAACATCACTTGAAAAACACTACAAAGTCTGGTGTAGTTTGGGCATCCTATCATGTATTTGGATGTCTCTCTCTCACACGAAGAGGCGTTGTGTTGTCACAAGATTAACTTCAACGCATTACAAGAGTGCACATATACATGTAAGTTGTTGAATGATCTCTCAACATGGACTCCATATTTGCCGAATTGCAGGGTTCAGATATATTTACAGATAATTTAAATATGGTAAGTGTTAAATCTTGAACTGATCCAGAGGCTTTTCTGCAGTTCTGCTCTTAGATGATGTGATTGGCGAGCTTTTTTGGAAGGATTAATGTTATCCTCCCATTGTTGCTCGACAATCTACATGACAAAAACGATCGGACGAATCAGGATTGCTCTTGGCGGTAACCCGCAGCAATTACGTTAGCTTGCCATTTAATTCGTCTGAATCAGGGGAGGATGAGAGAAGAAGAGCCCAATACTGGGGTTATAGGTTCGCATACTCAAGTATTGGGCCATTGAATCTTTTACAGATGAAGGCGGTATGGATGGACATGTTGGTTACAATTTCTTTAAGTCATTCCTGTCCTGACAAATAATTCACATATCAAGTTCAATATATCAAGTCATGCTTCATGATGCTTCCCTAAGTAGCCACATAAACTCCTGTTGAGTAGAAAAGTCTTTCTACTCCCCACGAATAATGGCATCATCCATTGGGTTAAATCTTCAGCTGATTTTGGGATTCTTTTTCTGTGAATTTTCTCTTGAATGCTCTGATCCAAAGGAGTCCTCCCTCTCCTTGATGCTTCATCAGTTTTCAAGACAGCGAAAATGTCATGGGCACCAAGATTATCCCAAGCAATAACCTTCTGAGGATCAAGCCAGCTTGGATTTCAACTGAGACAATATGCAGAGGATGAAAGAATGATGGATTTGAGATCTAGGTTGAGCTTGTGTGCCTCTGTATAGGGGTATGCATAGGTACATGGCTTCACATGTGTGACTTTTGTCCCAACCAAAAGTTAAAAAAAAAAAAAAAATAAAAAGTCAAAAAATAGGGGTCGTAGCTCTAATTTGTAGCTGTAAATGGGCTCGACAGGCTGCTTACAATTCCGTGCCTTCGACTAGATCTATGTTGTCAGGTTAAATGTACCAAGCCATTTTTCTTCTGAGTCCGCATAGAACTACAGATTTCATGAAGGCAAGTTGCCACGTAAACTCATGAAGATAATTTGACGCTACTTTCAAGCTCAAGTTGCAAAACTCAATGAAACAAATTAGGAGCGAAATGGTATTATAACAGGTCTGGAGTTGGCTCCTTTGCATGAAAGACTAGGTGATGACTCTTCGCGCTTTGGGCTATCAATCACAGCTGATAGACGACTCAGAGCAGGAGAGAGAAAAAGAAACTAAAAACGCGTTTTGTGGGCCTCACCATAAAACGCGTTTTCTTTTCTCTCATCCACTCTGGGTCATCCATCAACTTTGATGAACGGCCCACAGCGTAAAGGACCATGACAATACTTTGCATGGAAGGGCCAACCCGAGCCCATTATAACAAGGTCTTGCGGTTCAAAGTCCGTAGATTTTTTGAACTCAAGGCTCCGCTCAATCTAAATCTAAATTATAACAAGGTCTTGTGATTCAAAGTCCGTAGATTTTTAAACTCAAGCTCGGTTCAATCTAAATCGACCCAGTCTTTGACTAAACATTGAACATGAGAAAAATCACACTACACGGTTTCATGTATTTCCATCCTTTATTTCCCACTTGTTGCCATCCATATTGAAACAAGAGCACAAAAATACTGCAGCTAACAAACCGGCACCAGAGAATGAACGTAGAATTTTTGCTTTTGGAAATCAACACGACCTTCCTGTCTGAGTTTTGGCTAAGTAGATATATGTACCAGGACTGAGTTTTGGCTGTCATGCTCGATGATTGTAGATCAGAATTATAAGATTGGTAGTATTGGTAACTTAACATATTTATAACAAATTAATTTTTTTCTAAAATTAATAAAGACAATTAATTATCTTTTTACATGTGTTTTTAAAGATTTATGATGTTTAAATTTTGTTGCAATGATATATTGTATAATATAATAAGAGCGTAATGGGTTTTTGGTGGCGTCTCGATGAAATGGTCAAAAAACTCAGCCATAGCGCGATCAGGCACCACCATGTTGATGTTCATATTTCTTGATGATCGTACACAAAAAATTATTTGTATATTAAGAGATATGATCGTATATCAAGTGGATACAAAACATTATTGTAGAGGTGATTTTTCGTCATATGTCATTGGACGGTAGATCATCACCACAAGCGAGAAATGTAATAGGGTAGTGCACGTAAATACAACATAACACAAAAGAGAGACATACAAGATTTTACGTGAAAACCCTTAATCGGGAAAAATCAAGGGAAGGAGAAAAATCTTCAATATAATTCTCAAGTTATAAAGATTATAGGAATCTAGATAAGTATAGGTTTGAATCAAGATCAGAATTTAGGATCAGGCTCTTTTAGTGTCAGAGGTTGAATCCCCTTCTTCTTTGGAGGACGAGGTTTACTTATACTGGACTGAGCTGTTGGCATGGTGACAGATGATGCGGGCGAGATCTTCGTGAAATCACCTAGAAGGGGGTGAATAGTTGATAGCTAAAAACAATGGCAATTAGAACAACTAAGCTAAATAGAAAATCAATAGTAACAAGAGCAATACAACAATCCCATGTAAGTTAAGAAAAGAGCACAAGAGATATCAAGTATGTAAGTATGAACGTAATAATAATATGCAAGATATAAAAGAGTGAGTAGAGTTGATAGATAGAAAGAAGGTAATCGCAAGGAATATTATATATTTTGAGATTTGAGCCACTTGCTTTACGTCCCTGCCTTCACCGTATTGAAGGATTTCCACTACTATTCGATCTCGAAGGATCACCAAATTATGTAAGTGATCGGAGGGGAACCTTGCACAAAAATATGTATTTTGAAATCAGTATTTTAAGCATGCGTACTTTGGCTTCCTTGATACTTTGGTTATAGCATATATGCTATATGAGTTGAATCCATAAGGATGAGAGGCGATAAAAGTATTAACGGTGTGTATTCACGTTGATTGTTAATAAGTTCTTCGTTTAACGAATAGAAAAGAAAAAGAAAAAAATTAGAAGCGATAGTAGGAGAAGGCGATGAAGACGATACAGATAATGAAGTGAAAGAAATGGTATTAGTGGAGGAAGTAAAACAAGAAATAGAAGCGAAGTAAAACACTTAAGAAACGAAGTGAAAAGTATGGGTGAAAACATGTGAAGTGATTTGGAAAATGGTATTTAAAAACAAAATAGAAAAGAGAGGAAGAGGAAGTTTATGGTGGAGAAATGAAAATAATGGTGAACGAGATAGATGATGGAAACAACAGAAAGAAATGACAAAGTGGTTTTGAAATCGGTTTTTAAAACAAAGTAAACAAAGAAGAAAAATTTATGGCTACTAACTATTAAGTACTCCACTAATCATGCTAACCTCTTAGTGATAGGTTGCCTCACATGGATCCTTGGCCATCACTAATCTTTGGCTTCAAGAGACATTACAAAGTATGGCACATAAGACTGTTTTCCATATCAAATTTGCACAAAAAAATAAGTAATGCAAATATTAGATCATCAAAACTAGTTAAAGGAAAGCATAAAATAAGAGAGTTAGCAAGTTAGATGTTAGACTCATTATCATGAGCCATCAATGGCTCTTGCAAGAATAAGGCGCTCTAGAGGCTATTAGATTCTTGTGGATTATCAAGTAAGTGGTCAGATGATTAGTGATTAGTAGTTAGATTGTCATGAGAGAAAAGTTAGCTAATCATGTTAGAGGTTAAAGAAGAACCATGAAAGAAAAGGAGTAAGCTTTCTTAGATTGTCAGTCTCTATTACATCAATCTCTCTCTTTTTCTCTGGGATCAAACTCTCTCCTAATATATGATCTAAAAAGGAAAGGAAAATACAAAAGAAGTGAGAAGAAAAACTATACTAATCTACACTATATAGAAGAAACCCTAGCTTACTTCTCTCTCTCATAGAATCTGGCCTAAAATGCAGTATATATAGGCAAAGCCAGATAGGAACCCTCTGGAAGAAGCCACGCTTCGAAGATCAGGTGATCGCTCCACAGATTTGCCATATTTTCGCAATAGTTGTTGTGCTTTCACGGCTTGATTAGGGCTAGAGGCCCTCATCTTTTGCCACCTGGTTCGTCTTGCTTTTAGGACCCTTTGTATGTATCTTGTTTTGCGTTATTTGGACATATATTTCTCAAGATACAGCTTCAAATAAAGGATCAAATGTAATCTTCTAGAAGCTCTTTGCCTTAGTATCCAAGTAATCCAGACTAATTACCCATAATGGATTTAATTAAGCTCTTATTACAGCTTTGCTCCTATACTCTTGATTATTAGCAAAATAGACCAAAATATGGTTAAGAAGCGATATTTTATTCATAACAGAGAAGGTAAATACGATATGATGATGCAGAATTGCAGACTAATCACACCTCACACTTATCTTTTGCTTGTCCTAAGCAAAACAAGAAAAAGAAAAACTAAACTAAGAATGTTATTACACCACTTTCGCAGGTGATGTGATTGCACTGAGCATGTGCAATAAGCCTTTAAACCTGTAGGTTTCTCCTAGAGGAGGAATTATAGTCTCTTGAGGTTTTTCAGCAGATTACACCCATAAAATCCTTAAAGAAAAAACAAATTTTAGTATTTTGAAAATATATTTTGAAAGAAAGAAAAGTTTCCGAAAATTTTTACAAAAATTAAGCGATCAAAGGTCATAAGTTTACAAAAAAATATTCGCCCTTAAACTTAGTCTATATGCAAGATCTTGTCATCAATTAGGTAAGAGTTTAAAATTGAATTGAATAAATTAATTTTTCATAATACCTAGATAATATGAACTTTGTGATAGTGTAGATTTTTGGGATTTCAACTCTAACTATTAAACCATTTTTTTATATATTGATTAAGAATTTATCTACACAGAAACATAGAATTTCAGAACTTAAGAATAGATAATGCAAGTACTCAATACTTACTCGATAGCAAGTGGCTATGCGGGTTGTGATCCACAAGGAAGGACTTGCGATGGAAGCTTGTTGTAAGTCCTCTTTTAATTCACCTAAAATGATTATAAATCTTCTTTGTTCTTGTAAAGAAAAGAAAAAAATCTATTATTAAGTTAAAAAAAAGTGATGGATTGAGAAGGCGGAGAAAATAGAAAACAATTTTGTACAAAGAAAGTGAAAATAGTGAATAGAGTTGAGAGTTGGTGATAATGGTTATCTAAACTAAAAATTAAAAGAAGAAAAAATCTAAAAGAACTTACTTACCTCTTCCGGTTATGAGCTGACCTTGAATCTTGGCCAAGACCTACTCGTCTTGAAGGCGAGCAAAGCATGCCAAATAGAATCTTCCTCATTCTCAGACTTAAATTATGAATTCAAAAGAAAGCAAAATTAAAAGAAACGGTTATCTATCACCATAAGCCATCAAGAGCATATGCAATAGCAAGGCATGTTTGATGCTATAGGTTTCATTTGAATATCATAAAAAACCTATAAAAGAATTGTAAGAGAAGAAGAAGAACATAAAATCATAACTTTGATTCGATTAAAATAGTAATGAAAGAAAGGAAGAACTTATACTGGTGTCACTCTCAGTACAAGCTCCACTCTCATTCCTCCATGAAACTCTTCTCTCCTCCAAGTTACATAAATAAAAATGAAAATTATATAAAGAGAAAATTAAAAACCTAAGTTACAAACTAAAGAATAGCCTAAACTAAACTCTTTGCTGAATTGTTATTTTTAGCCTTAGAATTTATAGGTATTTATAGTAAAAATACAACGGGAGAGAACGTCTAAAGATAGGGAAGCAAACACTCCCTGTATCTCAACTGAAATGCGGCGGATCTGCAAGAAATGTTGTGGATCCGCGGTATTTTTTTGGCCAAATGGCAGATCTGGGGGTATAGGTTACTATTTGATGTTTCATCCATTTATCTATCTGGTTTCTCAATTTGAGCTACGTATTTGATGATATCAGTGTTGATCTTCAGCTTACTGAAATAAACTCATAAAAATCTGAATTTGACTAGTTTTCATTTGATTTATCTCCCTAATTTTTTCTGATCTTCAGTTGAGTATTTGCCCTCATTCTTGATTTTGATTTAATATGAATTTCAGTAGGCTTTTGGGCTCGTTTTCTCTTCTTTTTCAATTAGTAACAGCCCTGCAAATAATTAGACAAAAAGATAATTAAATAGTAGAATTTATTAAACAAAATAATATGGAAATGTGATGATAAATCAACAATATTGGCGACCGATCACACCCCGACACCTATCTTTTGCTCGTCCTCGAGCAAATAAAACTAACTATCCATTTTCGTAGGAATCACGATTGCCTTAGCATGTACAACAAGCCGTTAAACCTCTAAGTTACCCCTAGAGGATAAGTTTTGTCTCATGAGAGTTTTAGTAGATTACACCCACAAAATCCATAAAGAAAGAGAAACAAAGTGTTAGTATTTTCAAAAAGCATTTAGAAAGAGAGAAAATATTTGAAGTATTATTGTAAGAGTTCAAGTAATCTATAAGTTATAGGAAAACTAAATTTTCATTCCTGAACTTAATCTTTATTCAAAAACTTATTATCAATCAAGGTAAGGAGTCAAACTATATTTCTCATTTAGTTTATTATCTTATCCTAAGTCATATGCACCTTCGTGATCGTAAAATTTGACTAGGGGTTCTTTAACTCTAACTCTTATGTCTTATTAATTTTTTTATATTTTTGGTAGTATTATTCTTTAGTACTATTAGGCTTTCTAACTGCCCATGTAATTAGCCTTTAGTCAGTGACACCAAACTAAACGGTCTTAGGGCACTGGTAAGAAAACACCCAATGAACTTAAGGACTCGAGCTAATAAGGCCATTAAATTAAGGATTTATTTATTATATGAACCACTTTAAGTGTGAATACTTATGCTTTATGAGGCACAAATACCCAGCTTAATCAGAGAATTTTTTTGATATATATATTTTTTCTTTTTTATAAGGCATAAGAATTTTTGTTTTGAAACCTAAGTGTGCAAAATATAAAGTATGTATATTTCATCAAGGTAAAAATCAATACTAAATTACTTTTCTAAATTTCTTCCTAACCCTAGAAAATCGAACAAATATTTTATTTTGGCAAAGTATAAAAAATCCTAATTATGATTCTCCTATTCCTTCAAATTAACTTAATTTTTTTACAAAAATAGGTCAAAATATTGTTTCTCTTTCAAAAAGTTTTTAAAAGCAAAGAAAATATTAATTTTTTAAATAAAAAGAAAACTTATGTTATGTTAGAACCCTCCCCCACACCTGTCTTATGTAGTGTCCTCAATGAATGAATGAATGCATAAATGCATGAAAAAGAAGAAAGGAAAAGGAAATGTTATCTCAAGGTGTGGTTTCGGTGGTGTCGGATTGGTGAATCGTTCTACCCAATCTAAAGACGTGGATTATCTTGGAACCCACCTATGATGGCCTCTTTTTATTTACATTTTTATTATTCACTTTATGAATATGATCATGTAAGATCCGTAATTGAAATTATCCCAGTTATATGATCAATTTTTGAATATTAATACTGAGTTATAATTGTCTTTACCTTGATCCAACAATAGAATGCGACTCATGGAATGGATGATTTGGGCTCTTGAATGATAGAAATGGGAACCAATACTGACATGGGTCTATGATTTAAATTAAGTTTAGTTCAAGAATTAGTTTTGGTTTAAAGTTGAGTCCAAATCAAGATTGAGATTCACATTCTTTTCACATTACTGAAATGTAATTATCAAAAAAATGTGGTTAATTTCAAAATTTGTGGGTACTAGAATGGAGGTTGCTCGGAATATGGTCCAATTTGGGTATAGATACCGAAAGCAACATAGACACGAATTTGTTAGCCCAGAGGCTCTTCACTCTAGTTTTGATGATGAT